>QVNV01020811.1:0-47305 GCA_014825455.1 Pseudomyrmex pallidus | reverse complement strand
AATGGTTCAGGACTTTTCGACTCAGTTTTACTTCTTCTACCTGCCTACGAGAGATGTTAAAGTCATTCCGGGACACCCTGTATATATATTTGTATCAATAGTGAATGCGCACGCGTAAGAAAATCCTACGATTTTGGAACACCGCACCGCACTTGCAAACGTCAAGTATATATGGCAGACAATGGCAGACGCCCAAGAGAGTGTCGGTATTGTTGATTGATTTGGAAAAGTTCTGCGATTATCCTCTTTATTGTTTTTCTTCATTCTGAAAAAGAAGCTATATAATAGCAAGGTGTGTGGAAACTTCACTTACGGTAAGTGAACAAAGCCGACTTTAGACAACGATCGTTATCGTGTGATTAAATGCAAAATATGTGTGGCATAACTCGATTTCTGAAAGTCTTCTGCTCTCTCTTTCTTCTCTCGATAAGAGAAAAACAATAGAAATTAAGAAGTTCTAAAATTCAATATATGTGCAATTGAAATTACATTTGAGCAATGTTTTTCTTATGTTTACTATTGTTGAGACAACTTTACAACAAGTAAGATTTGGTTATCTCGCTCTTTCCGGCTTGCGTTACATTGCGTGAGTCATACATTTCAATTGATGTTTGATGTCATCGACATATATTTTCGTGAATCACACTGTGCCACGTTGGATGATCCAATTATTGGAGACTACTGGAGCACTACTGTGCAAGTTTGTAATTTGTCATATTTCATGACATTTTTCTATTTCGTTTTTTTTGTTTTGTGTTAATGTTCAGTTATATTATAAAAATTTATACATCCAATATGTTACAAAGATATTTAAATAATTTCAAAACAATTTACTTGCGGATCTTGTAATATTTTCTCATAATACACTTGTGTAATTCAAATGGTCTAAATTTAATGAAACAAATTTATATTTGAAAAACTTGTGTTTAAAGAAAATTTTCCATTAACTTCTAGTAGTTAACTTAATGGATCAACCATCATTGATTAATTTCCAATAGAATATTCAACTGGCTAAGTTAAATGTCAGGTCAATTAATTTCATTAATACTATTTTATACGCTGTATATTTCAGATTGTAAAACAATTTCAAACATGTGCAGTAACACACTCAAGTCCAAGCTCTCACACATCTGTCATTTCTGTAAATTTCCTTTTAATACATCTGAGATGACAGTATACTTGTGTATGCACAAAAAAAAATTTACACAACACAGTATATAAGTTAAATAATTTTTTTATATGTATATTAATATATTTTATACATTGCACATGTAATAAACAATAATTCTACAAAACACTATTAATCATTTAAAGTCAACATCAGTTTATTTGAAAAAAGTATACATTGCTGCTCACTATACATGTATCATGGTTTTTAGCTATATAGTGAAAATAATTTTTACATTAAAGATTTAGCATTTTTAATTTTTCCAACAAACTAGTAGAGCAAATAGAGTGTAAGAATGTTTCTCTTTCTTTATAATTTTTTTAACGTGCCTTTAATTCTGACTGGAACTTTTTAGTATCTGCTGCTCTGCTGTATGTGTTTTGTTTTTCTCTACCGTTTGCTCATTTTTGCACTGTTTTGTTTATATAAGAAAAACATTTTAAACGCATTAAGATACAAAGAAACAGATAAATCTGTCCGCCATTTTGGTAACATATAAATGTAGAAAATTGGGTTTGGTTAGGTCAAAGGCGCTGCAGGGGTGTGGAGAACTAAGGGGTGGGGCTGCAATTCGCAGCACTGGTCGAAACTCGGAACGTCGAACTAGGCGGACGTTATCTTTTATCCTACCGATTTCTACTTCCGTTTTCATTATCGTCGCACCATCGTCTTCGTCTGGTTGAATTAATTAAACATTCACAAGTTTAGACTAGTCTAGTTATCGGAGTGCTTTTGCAGTTTTCTTGAGAAGAGCTACATTCGGCAGCATGTATCGCTCTGAATATATTGCTCCGTAAAATTTTTGTGCATGTTTATCTCGATATTAAAAAAAATAACACAAGAGAAGAATTTGTGATATTACATATAGAAAGAAAAAACTAAAATCTGAAAGTTTCTTTTTAATTTTTCATTAAATTTTTTTCGTCAGTGAAACATACTCCAGAGAATTATAATCGAGAATTACGGCGGTAAAAATTTATATATAAAATTAGATCGAAATATATTCACGTTATGTTGAAGTGGATCTTATATCTTTTATTGCATATCTTGATAATTGTGCTTGAGTGATCAATTGATCGATCAATTATCTTGTTATTTTTGAATATTTTAATTTTGTTTCATTGACTATTTACATTTTAAACACGATTGTATCGTTTATGGGGAAGAACAGAAATATAATTAATAAGTGTGAACGTACTTTGAAAAGAAATAAATAGTATGCATTTTATATAGTTGGTATATTGTGATTGAGTGTCAAACATTTTTTTTGTTATTTGTATTTTTTGATTTATCTAATCATGAGAACTGATTTTGTAAGGAGAAAAAGTGAAAAAAATTGCAACAACTTTATTAGATGCGAGAACTTATATGCGAGTGCAATATCACAAATTTTAACGAATATTATTATATAAAGATTCAATCTCTGCACACACACACACACACACACACACATGTTTATATGAAAGTTTGTACATAATAAATAAAGCCAGCAAAAAAAGAAATATGGAAAATGATATGGTCAAATTTCACTTAACAAAATTATCGGTCGGAGATTAAATAAGGAAAACAGAATTTATACAAACATATTATTTGACAATGCAATTTGATGACTTTTGTCAGGATAATCGTGTATAATCGCAACGATTTTTAACGAGTAGTTATCTTCGAAAGAAAGAAACAAAAATACTCGGATAGTTTCAAAGTTTGTGTCTAATACAAAAGAGTGAGATTTTTTTCTCTTTCTCCGATAGAAATTGAGTGTTAGATTAAAGCAAATGATACGTACATGAAGAAAAAAATGTTCAAGTGTTGCATGCGTAGTGACAAGTCGAAGAGAACAAACACCGAAAAGTCGGAAGATTCACCAGTTAAGTCGCCCAAACTAACTATAGTTTCCGCAAAAACGGACGAAGAAATTAAATCTTTTACGGATAAGGTGAACGGTAATGTGCAGCAAAGCAAAAATTCGCCCGCTTTGGATTCTATGGATACACCTCGCTCCAATTCCTTAACGAAGAATTGTTGCGACTCTGGAAAAAATAAAGATACCGAGTGTAGTGAAGAGAAACTGCCTTTGAACACGATGAAGGAGACATCCAAAAGCGGTAGTCCGGTCGCCGGTAATAACAGCAGCAACGTTGATGGCAGTCTTATGGAAAATGTTAATTCTGTTGCAATTGCCAAACCGAATTTTCACGAGTCGGAATACATAGATAGAACGGTAGATGATGGGCCGGATGATGAGGGAGACGACTCTGTTTTTGAAGCATGTTTGAGTGAAAATGAGACAATTAAAAAAGCACCTGCAGGTACATAATACAATTTTCAGGATGCAAGTGGTGATATATACTTTGCGTCTTTAAGTTGTACAGTTTCGAAAAACTTCTCCTCAAGAAGTAAGATATCTCAATTAAATCTCTTCTCGTGGAGATTACGTCGAATTTAAAGAATTAAGAGACAAATTCTTCTCTTGACGAATAAAAGCCCGACATATTGTATGTCGTTCTCCACAGTTGCTTCTGTTCCACGGTGGCTATCGGAAGAAGACGATAGTGAGTACGTTTCGGAAGGATGCAGCGGCATGAAAGAACCGCCGGCGACTCCCGTTGCACGTGACGAGCTAGCTTTAAGACGTCACAGATTTTTCTCCGATTTGTTACAAGCTGCGCAGATTTCGACGGAGCACAGAGTGAGATTTGATCCTCTAGGACCGATGGTGCACTCTGGTTAGGACTCGTCTGAATTTCCAATCTCTTCTGTTCTTTGCACTTATTCAGGAATCTTTGCATTAAGATTAGAGCTACAGACCATTTTTTATACGAAACGAAAGTGCGTTGTTTGATATGCACTTATTATAAAAGCGACAAGTATTAATTGTTTCAATTTTTTCTACGAAAGAGAAGAGAGGAAATAATATATTATTGGTAAACTATGCTAAGTGAAAATAAAAAACATTACAGATACATACGTTATGAAAAATACGCACTAAGATACAATCATGGTGCCACTTGCAGTTTCTATGTAATATCAAATATCATTAGATGTACGCCATCTAAACACGTATTGCACATTCGAAATTTATTGTTATTACATCTGTTAGTTTATTGCATTAGTTAGTATGCGACACAAGTAGAAAATAAAAACTTAAATTTTTGTTTCGAAATTTACGTGAAATTTACTTTGCCTTATTTAAGCTTATATATGTATAAAATTACATAAAAAATTGATAAAATATTAAATACTGATAATTGCTAAGACAAAATGAACTCTTCTCTTTAATAAAATAGTCCACACTAAAATAGAAGAATTTTTTGTAATTATCATATGTTGCTTAGAACATTGTTGTGTTACTTCTCTCTAGTACAATACATAACATTACGATTATGTTACATTATATGATTCATCTACGAGAATGTATCTATGTGCGTATAAATATACTTGTGCACGATGCTAGCAGATTCTCTAATAATAGTCTTGAGGATTCTCGCGTTGAACATTTGAGGTGTCTTCCAGTTTCCTTTTACTTTTCGAAAAATCTAGTGTATACGCGCGACGTTGCTCGTATAATATATTTGCAATAGTTTTTAATATTTAGACACAAATAGATTAAAAATTATTCTTCCTTTTTTTTTTATTTGTTTTACTGTAAGTATTTCTAAACAAATTTTGTAATTTAGTATTCTAAACTGAAATACTTTTAGATACTTTTGATATTTTTTTGTGTGGAAACGACGTTTTCTTTCACATTTATTAGTTATTAATTTTATGTATAGTTGTTAAATCTCTCGAAAAATCGAAGAGTTTTTCATTTGTGGAACTCTACATTTTTATATAAATTAAATTTGCAGGTTGCGAAAATAGCGATAGAGAGGAGCATTTAGAGGAATTAGTGAATCGACTGGAAAACGTAACAAAACAACTCGAAAAAGTGTCAACACGCATAGTTCAAACTCAGAACATTGCTGTACAAACGAGCACTCCTTCTCCGAAGAAAAAGTTGTCGATAACAACAAGTGATTCATCGAGACAAGACTCTCCACTATCATCCATTCAGTTTTTGAAACAACAGACAATCCCAAATCAGGCTGCAACCATGTCTATAAGTGGATACGAAGACCTTTTGGCTGGTCCAGTCAAAGAATACTTAGAACTAAGTCAAAAGATTGGCAGTGATGTAGCTGTTCACAGCAAACTGGTAGAAAAAGCTTTCCAGTTAGTAGCATTTTTTTTCACACTTTTATGTTGCAATTGTTGAAAAACACATCTGTATATATAGTACATATATTTTAATAACTTATTAAATATATTCTAATTTATTTATTTTTATAATGCGACTAGAAAAATTATTAAAAAATGTATATTTGTGTATATATAAAAATCAAGCTATTCAAAATTGCGTGAAAAATGTTTATATTAATTTCAGGCTTCAGTTTCAATTTATACAAACAACGGCGAATCGGCCGGCACCAACAAGTCAATCTGAGCAATTAGCTTTGCTCGCACCCCTGTCTCAACAGATTCAACAGATTCAAGAATTTCGTGAAAAAAATCGTGGATCATTATTTTTTAATCATTTGTCAGCAATTAGCGAAAGCATCCCGGCTCTAGGATGGGTCGCAGTCTCTCCTACGCCAGCACCGTATGTAAAAGAAATGAACGATGCTGGTCAATTTTACACTAATCGTGTATTGAAAGATTGGAAGGAAAAGTAAGAACTTATTTATTCTGACTAAATTAATAGTCTTTAAAATATATTTTTTAAATAAATAATATTTAAAATAATTAATATTAATTGAAGACTTAGGCAATGTTATTTGTCATTATTATAAGTATTTATTTTTGACAAGTTGATATTATAAATTAATGTGATTGTAAGTTTATTATTATAGATTGATATACTGTTTATAAAAGTTACAGCTACATCTTTTATAATTTAAAGAAAATTTTAAAAAATTCTCTTTATTTATAGAGATAAAATACACATAAATTGGTGTAAAGCATGGGTGCAAACTTTAACTGACTTACAACAATACATTCGCCAACACCATACAACAGGTTTAGTATGGGGAAAGCTTGGTTCTATACCTAATGTACCTAACGTACCACCCCCGCCACCTCCTTCGATGCCGATCGGAGATATTGCACCGATGGTGAATGACGAAAGGAGTGCTCTTTTTGCACAGATTAATCAAGGAGAAAATATCACGAAAAGTGATTATTTATTATAATTTTTATTTTTTATCCTTTTTCTCTTTTATGTGTGTGCAAACATATCTAGCGTATGTGTACATTTCGCTTTTGTAATTTTATTAATTTAATAGTATTTTTACATTATAATGTAAACATTACATATGTCTAATATTTGTATAACAGACTTAAAAAAAGTCACTTCGGATATGCAAACGCATAAAAATCCTGCTTTGAGATCTGGACCAGCACCGTTTAAAGCGCCAGTTACTAATGTAGCTCTAGTAAAAAGTGTACCGCCAGCAAACGCGCCTATCGACAAACCACCAGTATTTACTAGAGACGGCAAAAAATGGCTCGTGGTAAATAATTTATGTTGTACACGAAAAAAATATCTAGATTTTTGTGCTTGTTGAATGTTTTATTCTTGTTATAAATGAATTAATTTAAAATGTCTAAAATATCTAAAATGTCTTACAGGAATATCACAAAGGCGAAAACTTGATAATTGATAACGTGGAAATGAATAATGTAGTTTACATGTTCCGATGTCAAGATAGTACACTCACTGTCAAAGGCAAAGTGAATTCTATTGTCATGGATTCTTGCCGTAAATCATCCGTTGTATTTGATTCTCTTGTATCCAGCATTGAATTTGTTAACTGTCAAAGTGTACAAATGCAGGTATGGAAACATTTTAAAAATCTCTAGTGTATTATTATATAATATAGTTTCAAGCAAGATGATTGGAAAACAAATATGTGTATATTTGTGACACTTGTATATGCTTAAAAAGTGGATAATGTTTAAATAGTGAAAGAAAAAGTGTCAAGAAAAATAGTTTTCTCTTTTATATATTAAAAACGTTTTTCTCTTTTATATAATAAAATAGAGTATTCCTCTTCTTGTTCTTAACTTTAGAATATAATATTGCAAACAACACAATACACAGATTAGACCAGCAATTTGCTATTCAGAAAACATATATTCTTTCTTATAAAAGAAACTGATGAAAATACACACATAAAAGATAGACTATATAAGTTTATTTAATATGTAAATTAGAAATTGATGTATATGTATCTGCAATGGAAGGTTTTGCAGTTACTTCTTTTTCTTCTAAGCTTTTCTCAGACCATAATCCGTTCTGATATGTTAAATTTCTTTTCTGCAGCTTGTTATTTTCTATAATAGAAATAACAATTACTCTTTTTGGAGCAGTATTTTGTTTTATTATTCGCGTGTCAAATCTACTGTTATATTTCTTATTTAAATGTTCTCTATCGGTTGTCCGAAATTGCACATTTCGGTCATTAAGTAGAATTTCCGAAGCTTTCTTTAAGGATGCGTCAGTATTTCTATATTCCGATTGTTTGACAGAATTTTCCTTATCTATATTTAATTCAGTCAAATTTAAGACAGATCTTTCTGCGCACAAATATTTATTTATGCCACTTTTTGTATAGAGTTTTTCTTTCCATAACATTGGATTTAAGGTAAAATTTTGCGTTTGCGTTTGATGTTTTATTCGGTGAGCTAGGGTTTCTGAATGATTTTTTGGTATGAAAAATTTGATAAAAGTCCGTCGCGGCAGTATAATAGACGTTGATCGAGTTGTAAGTTGCAATTTATTTTTTATACGTTTAATTTTACTATTTTGCAATTTTGTACAAGACTGACGTAACGGTTTATGGATGTGTTCCAAAATATAATTGCGCGTCGAAAACGAATGCGATTTTTTGAGGGAAACATTTAAACCTTTACTCTTATTTGTTAGTAAAGACATGTCGCTTTTGGCTTTAAGCTGCAGATAATTATTATTTGCAGATATTTTATTATTTTGGTTTAGATTATTTAATAAACTATCTGCATTGAATATAAGTCTTTTTATATCTAACAACAAACACAATGGAAACTCAGCGGAATTTAAAGTAACAGTTTTTTCTTTTAATATTTCCTTTTTCGATTTATCAAAAATGAGAACTTCTACTTTTTCTTTATTCGACTTTACCGTATGTTTTGTATTTGACATAGATTTACTAGATGCTATACTGTTGTTAATAATGTATGATGAATTATTACAAGAAATTAAATTGGATCTGTCATTTGTTTGAGTAGTTTTAACAATATCTTCATTTTTGGTGATTTGTGCGTGGCTTTGAAAACCCATGCAAGTTATTACTTGCTTATGCGTTTTATTGTTTTTTTTTGACGTAACGTATTCTATTTCGTGTGTAGGTTTTGAATCACTTTTGCAGAAATATTTTAAAATTATCGGCAGTGAAAGGTCCATTTCTTTCTGTTTTTTTTCTGCTGTTTCTAGCCATTGCGTATTCTTTATTAACGTATTCTCAAATGAAGTAGTAAACGTAAACACTTTTGGATTTTTTTTTAAGCACACATCAGTACAGGACTTGAAAGTTTCATCTTTGATGAAAAGTTTGGGTTTATAACAAGTGTTTATCAAAAGATTTGACGAATTATTCGGAGAACTAACAACTGGATTGGTGCTCAATTGATTGTGCAAACGTGTGCGACTCTCCTCGTTTGAACAATGAAAAATGTTTTCTTTACTTCGATACTGAAGCTCTTTGCATGCCGCGGAAATCGTTTCGTTTTGACTCTGTAGAAAATTATCTATATAATCTCGAATATTCTTCACGTGTGTTAAAATAAGATCCTGTAATTTTGGGACTGACGATAAGTATTTCTTTGTCAGATTGTTGACATCATCCACGTTTTTTTTCGAGTTTTTGCGCGACTTTATAAGATTCTGAGTATTTTCCAAGATTGTTCCTGTTTGCAACGATGTTTCACTTTCATCGATATCGTCAAAACTCTTTACACCAACTGGTATTCTTACTTGGCTCTCAGTTGTATCATTATTATGAGTTGCCAAATCAGTAATGCTGAAATATTCAGAGGATGTTTCGGAAATACAGTTTTGATTTTCTTCGTTTGCTATAAAAGAATTACTTGCGGTTTGCATATTGTGTTTTAATGAAAAGTCTTCTATGAAGTCTCGATTCTTGATGTTTGACTGAATCTGTGTTAACAAAGCTTTTTTAAACTGCAAAGCCTCTTGCAGCAACAATGCTGTCGATTTCTCTTCTTTTTCATTACTCTCTTTGTCTAATACTTCATTTAAATCATCACCTTGTAATATTACGTTTTTATCAAAAACATCTCCAAAGTTTGCAATATCATATTCTTTCATCAAAGATGTTTCAGGATGTTTAGTTTGTGCATTCTTGTCTTCGAATGATTTGACTGATAAGTTGTAGCATATCCGGTTTGCTTCAGATATCTTTTTATTGAAATTATTAGATTGTGCGTTTAAATATATTTTTGTTGCATCTTTGTCGACTTTGAAAGCTATGTTTGAATTGTTGCTGCAACTCCAATTTGAAATGTTTTGTGCGCATGTAAGTGTTTTATTGCTCTTTTGCTTATTCTCATAATCTTCCTGTAATATCGCATTGGACGAAAATGAGTGTCTTCTGTGCGGTTTTGATGTTAAAAGCGCTGAAAAATCACTCTCAACTGATCTTAGAAGTTTTATAGATGCGTTTGATGAATTTCCGATCGAAGAAGATAAACTTTCTTGTGAACAACCTAACTCAAAATATTCGCAACTATTTGTCATCTTCGAAAATCGCGTTTCTTGCGAGACTTTAGAACTAACATTACAATCAAGTTTGCTTTTATCTTCTTTGATTTTAGACTTGATAAAAGTAAACGTATTAGGTTTATCGACTTGATTTGTTGATTCTAATTGTTCTGAGGATTGATTCACATCTTGATAAATTTGCAATATGTTATGTAAACTGTGTAATTTCTTTTTAACTTCGTATAACATTTGCCGAGAAGAGTGCACATTGTGTGTTGTTGGAAGGGTGGAAATGAAGTTTGTGAAAAACGCGCTGGTGTCATTTACATCAGTGGAAACATTTTCGTTACTTTGAAAATATTCTTCAGGATTCTTTGTTAACTTGTTTTCTTTGAGTTTTCTCTTTTTCATTAGTACTTCTTTGTTTACTGTTGTTTGTTTGTCACAAAGTATTTTCTTCTTTTTTATCTTTCTTGGTAAACTTAAGGCTTCTGTTCCCTCACTGTAATATGAAATTATAATGTTACAACATAAATACATAAAACTATGTAAAGAAATAAATAATTAAATGTTTAGAGTAGTTTAGCAGCAATTCGTGTCTAACAAAACTAACTCATTTAATCTTGATCTTAAATTTGAATTTGAAAAAGCTCAGATAATTTAACGCTTTTGAAACTTAATAATCAAATGTGGCATCACAGTTAGAAAACAGGAGCTTTAAAGAGATTGTACGAAGAGTTCGTTAAATTATTGACGTTTTTATTCCTTTCTTGACTTTATATACCTTAGCAACATATGTTTTATCCAGGTTTTTCGATCACATGGACTGGATAAGGTCATTTTAACCTTTTTTAACTTTTTTGAATTTAAATTATAAATTTCGTGCGGTAGTGGCAAAGTTCCATATTGCATTTTATACGTTAAGACATTGACTTTTAATTCTAGATCCTGAAGTGTATATATCATGTTACTTAATATTTGATCGTCAAGCACAATATGTTTTGAGTACGTAATCTTACGATACTTTATATAGATAAGTATCAAGGAAGTAACGGCTATCAGCACCTTTAAGAATATCATAAATTAATCTATAAATTATATTTATTATATTTTTATTATTTTAATATATAACTATTGAAACGTAAGAAACTAAGAAAGTATATACAGATATATAAATATTTTGTACCCATATCAAGTTTTCTTTTGCTATATAATCAACAACGTCAGATACTATCTCGGACCAAAAGTAATTTACCACCGCTTTTCCACAGTCTCTCCAATTTGTGTCGTAACAGATCGCTACAGCTTCAAAATTTCCACCTGCAAAATTTGTTTAATTAAAATTTTTCTGGAAATATATATATAAAAAAATGGGAAACACATCGAATTTCTGTCTATCTAACGCAAGATCCGTTTTTTTCTTAAATATATTTCGCGAAAGATTAGGTTGTTTTAAACGCACATAATAGCTTAAAACTAAAGTGACTTTACCAACTTTCCACGGCATTCTTATACACACAAACAAAACGTTTGGATAATAATTCCAGATAAAACTGTGCGTAAAAAACATCAAAGAGAATTACACAATATTCTCCCACTACCGATACATGTTCAACACGATTTACAAACTCGAGAAGTCATATGCTAGCAATTGTTATCGAAACGCGTTTTGAATAATTGCTAATTTCTGTATAATATATACATGTGTAACATATACGTTATAGCAATTGTTTGTCCAAAACGCAATATCAGTAATGAATAATATGGTTAGTAATTAAAGATATGCAAATAAGAAAACAATGATATATAATTATTATTTGATGATTAAATAAATTATTATTATAAAAGTAATATAATGAGATTATTACAATATTTATAATTAGTAATTTTATCATTTTATTAATTTTTTATTCTCTTCATTATTGTTATATTATATTATTTATTTTTATCTCTATAATAGTAACTTATTTAATCATTAAATAATTGTTATTGTTATTTTTGTACTAGCACATTTTTAATTACTAACTGTGTTAGGTTTCATTGTCGACTTAGCGATTTTAGAGAAGCGATTGCTAAAGGTAATAGTCAATAAGGCGCTTGTTTGCGTTCTGATGGCTGAAGAGAAGTCACTCTTCTTGTCCTCGGACTGTCGCGCCTATTTTGCAAATTTTTATTGTCCGTTGTAAAAACAGACAAACAATAAATCTATATATAATTTATTTTTCAGTGCTGAAACTCTGTATCACTGTATCACTTGTTGCTATACCATAACACAAAACTAAGATGTAACAAACTTATACTAATTCACCAATTTTTATGTTTACAGGTTCTTGGAAAGGTACCTACAATTTCTATTGACAAAACAGATGGTTGTCAAATGTATTTAAGTTCGGAATCCTTGAATGTTGAACTCATTACCAGTAAATCTAGTGAAATGAATGTAATGGTACCTAAACCTAACGGAGATTACGTAAGTTTTATTTTGATTAAACAATAGATATTTGCTGTTTTCTCATAATTGTAGCATGTATATACATTTTATAGACTGAATATCCTGTTCCGGAGCAATTTAAAACTACTCTTAATAAGAACGGTCTTAATACTACAGCTATCGATTCGCTTGGTTAAAAAGCAAGAAATTTGTTAAAGAATAAAGCCTACACATTTCTTTAATAATATAATACATTAGAAATATATGTGTGGTTATGTCAGTATCGATTTATTATAATTATAATAATAATAATTATTATTATTTATTGTCTTCTTATCGAATAATACAGAGGTAAGGCAAACGACTAATCTAATTCTATATACTTCACGTTGTGTGTAAAAATGAACTGACTTTAACAGTGTCTACTTATTCTCGAAAGAAAAAAAAATTATACTTTTTTAATTTAAATTCCCGTTTTTATTTAAATTCCTTAAAATTAAGGCGTCACTAAAAAACATTTCAGTCAAATACATTTGTTTGTAGTATAAACTTTTTATTTTTGTTTTTTTTCTTTACATTATGATGAAAAAGAAAACCGACTCAAACTATTTTAGACATTAAATTTGAAAAAAACCGGAATTACCAAATTAATTAATTGATCACTTCCAAAATAAAAACAAGATTTTTGAAAGAACAATTAATGCACTTTCAACGAATATTTCTCGAGTCTCGGCAAAATTGAAGACCTTCTTGTGAGGTTTCTTTAGATAGAAACTGATTTCTTGAAAACTTAAATTTTTTTTAAGGAAATAGACTCTCTTTAGTTACATGTATTGTTATCTTTCTGTGATGGACATATGTGAAAAATTGTAAACATTGACGAAATTTTGATAATAGCAATATAATAAGCAGTATCATATAGTAAGTATTTATTAAAACTGCATACCAAATTTTATGTACTCTTTGAGAGTCTTTGTACTGTTGAAGTTTGCCAAATTAAACTTAAATTAAACTTAATATGCTAATGCAATGGGCTGAAGGAAAAGTGATCTATTATTAGAACACGGCAATACATTAGCAAAGTTTCGAATGTAACTAGACACACACTGAAAGCTTACTTATATTACAGTATGTATCAGTTACATTAAAGGAAGTACTGCGAAAAATATCATCTTGATCATTACTCTAAGAGCATGGAATTTTCTGCATATTAGAGTGCTTTATGGCACCATTTGGCCGCCACTTTGGTGATGCTTTTCGCAATACACTCGGATGTGATCATTGATTTCTGAAAACAAAAAAGCCAAATATGGTTTCTAGAAGGAGTTAACGCGAGATGCCGATGTGAAGCATGCGCTCCAAAGAGATCGTTTTTTCATGTTTGTAACATATATAATAGGATTTTTGTGAATTATAAACTTTTCTTGTTTTATATTTGTGTGTAATATATATTATATATATATATATATATATATATATATATATATATATACACATATACATATATATAACAAGAGTGCGAGAGAGAGAGAAAGATCAAAAGTGCAGACAACTGTAACGATATTGATAAGCATAGTGTAGATAAAAAGTTTTTTATTGTCTTCAAATCGCTCTTTTATAAATTTATACTGTTTTTTATCAGAAAAACGTTGCTCAAATCTGTCATTGCATAGGATTTGCTAGGTATTAATGCAGTCTGTTTAGATATAGCCAACGAGCAATGAGATTATCAAGTCTCTTTGAGCATCTAATACGTAAGATATCAGCGTTTATATGCTTTATCTCTGAAACTTTTGCTTTGTTGAATTCAGTTGTTATATTTACAAAGAAGATATTTTTACTCTTAAAAATTTTACAGAGTGATTAAGACCAGTATTCATAGTCGGATTTTATATTTAACATCGTTTCAAGTTTATCATCAAATAGTGTACAAGCCGTTTTTTTGGCTATAGAACATATAAAAATAAATTTAAGACAATCTTAAATATAAGATTCGAGTAAATACCGGCCAAAAGTTGCAAATAAATAGACACAATATGCTAGTAATGTTTTACAATAACTTATTTAAAAAAAGAAAATCGTATCAAATGTATGATTGATTAAGTATATGTATTTAAGGAAAAAAAGTAATAACTCAAAGGATAAATTTACTCGCACGTTGGAAATGTAGAATAAATAACAATAAATAAAGTACAGGACGTTTAAATGTTTATTTCGAAACCATCTTTAGGTTTGGGTTACATATCTCATCACAAAAATCATAAAAGTCTAATAAATTAACTATTAAATTGATATAACTTGCAAATCAGTTTATAATTTCATATAAAATAACTAGAGAAAGATTATTTATATATAAATTGTATATAAAAATATATCTATAATATTATTTTATTAATATATTTTACAAATTGTTGAACTTTTTATTATACTGTTGTAAAAGTAGTTATTTACTATATTACATTAAACGAAGACTATATGGATAAATAAGTAAATAAATAAATAAACAACGTTGCGTAAAATTATTTTTTAAATTATTTTTTCTAGAAAATAAATTTATTGAAATCATGTACTTGGAGTTGTACTAAGAGTTGTTTCATTCACGGGAAGATTTTTGATCTTTGGTTTTGGTTGCATTGATTTACCAATTCTCGCGTTGCTTCTAACAAATGAATTTTCTATCACGTAAGCTTTCAAGGTATCGTTGTAAATTTTTTTTTGCAACTCGTCCTTTGTTATCCTACTATCCTCTGTCGCGTATGATTTTAAGTTTTCTTCCGAATCATCTGGCGTGTACTTAACAATATCGATTTCAATAAACGTCGAGTTCCTCGATACATATTGTTTTAATTTATTGTTATTCATTCGGGCTAAATTTAAGTCCGTTGATGTGTTTTGTTCATAATTTGGCAGTTGAATCGCATCATTATTTTCCGTAATTAAAATTTCTTGAATGGTTTTCTTCGATACTGATGGTAATAACGTAACAGTTTTACTGTGGAGTGCGTTTGATTCTGTTGTGTTTCGATTCAGAACGTTATCCAAAAGAGACGGAATACTCAAATTACGAAGAGAAACATTACTTCTATAATTTACGACAGATGTAACTTTGTCAACAGGTATTGTATGTCTAAAGGGCTTTGTAGTTATCGGAGTTTCGATCAGGCTTGATATAAAATTACCGCCGTTCAAATCAGAAGTATTATAACTAGTATAAACCGGTTGTTGCAAACTACTGTTGACTTTTCTGTCTCGCAATGTCTCTTTGACTTTGTTGTTCCTTAAAACTATATCGCTATATTGATGTTTTGCTTCTAATTCGATTTCCGAATCTGGTACAGGCTCCGCCACACCGATACCACTTAGTGGCGTTATATTCACAATTTTGTCGTTATGATGTGATTCGTTATTATCCGCTTCCGTCGTCGATAACAAATTATTAAATTTTTCTTCCACTTTTTGAGTAGTATTTAATTCTCTATGAAAGACATTATCTTCTATCGTGATATTTTTTCCGACTTTTTGAGTTATCGAAGTTTCTGAAGTAGAAACCATTCGATTGTTATTATGATTCGCTTTTAACTTGACACTAAATATTTCCAAAGGTAACTGTTCGACTACTTCGATGTCTGGTTTTTTGTTTTCATATGCAGTATCTGGTCTAGATATTGTCAGATCTGATATGATTCTATCTTGTGAAAACTTGGTATTTTCTGTATCAAAAATATTCATCATTTCAAGTTTCGACAAATCTGTACTAACAGTACTGCGAGTTGGCAGTTTTGGATTATCACTTATTGATGAAGCTGTTTTCTGTATGCTCGATTCTGTTGTATGATCAATCTCTTTGATGTCATCACGAGGAAGCAACTTGAACTGTGTATTAATATATCCTGACACGATTGGTCTCCACGGCGAGACTTCAAAATCAGGATTACGAAAGTCTTCGAAAGTATCTAAAGTACTTTGAGAAGTCGTGCTTTCGAGCGATATGGTTTTTATTTCATCTACCGTTTGTCCGTCTGACATATGGTCGCTCAAAGCGATTATTGTGCGTTTTGTGAAGGCTGTCGAAAGTTCATTCGTCGGCAAAGGTTCCTCGAAATTAGATATTTCATTTAACGCGGTAGTTTGTTCTTGTATTACTGTTGTTTTACTAATACTTTTTGTTATTACCTCGGCTATTCTTTTATTTTCCTCTGTAACATTAATTTTTGTTGCCGTATAAATGCCTTGTATGGTGGGAATGTTACTAAAGTCTATATTGGGTTCAACAGAATCTCTTCTGATTGGTTTTGTTTTCTGTTTTGGAATCGTGATCAAGCTACCGTTTCTATTCGACCGTAAAAGACCGTTTTTAATGATCATGGCGTGTTTTTGTTCTTGTTTCTGAGTTACTGTGCTTTCCTGATTTATTCCTGGTACAAAAAAAAGATAAACGTTTAAAATGATATCGATAATATATCTTTTACTTAAATAACATAAAAAAATGAAATTAATCTTGATTATATATAAACCGAGAATTTTCTTATTGTCGTGCAGCACACGTAGAAATGTTAAAAAAAAAAAGCAAAACAATATGACAGACTACTTTAGTTGAGAAATATATATTTTTCTCTGGCTCAGAGAAACTAACATTTCTTGTCTAAATCCGATTGACTCAACTACTTGTTACTTACTTTTTACTGATACAGTCCTCAGATCTATCTCCATGTTCTTGAATAACGATGATATCGAGTATGTCTCTTTAATAATAATATCTTTAATAGTGTCTTCGACGTTTGTGATGGAGCGTGGTATCTTTCTTCGATCAAGATATAATCTGAAGAAAACTTTTACAGTATCGTTTTCAAACTTGTCTATCGTTGCCTGTTTGTAAGATGAACCAAGCACACTTCTTCTAAATAAAAGCTCAAACTAAAAAAATAAAAAAATAGAAAAAGTATTTAATTGTTCAACACTTTTCTTCTATTATTTTATATATAAATATAAACAACTTTGACAAATATTTTATTTACAATATTTTTAAACTTTCGTTCCTTTTCCCGGAAGATCATACTTGTGTTTAATTTCAGCATAGGATTGTATTTTTCCCCTCTCGTTATTCTAAAGCTACACGAAAATCCAACGAGAGCTATAATAATAATGAAAAAAAAAAGAGGCATGAAAATATTATATTTATATAAGCGACTTACATGTAATTATACTCAAAACAATACAGAATAAGTTAGTAAGAATTTATTGACTTACTCTGTCCAGATCAAAAGCTTACCATTTTTGGAATCCGTGCGAAAAGCTGAAATATATATTCAATAAATATAGTAATAATATATTATTTTCATACATATATAATTTACTACGAGGTTAAACTTATTATAAGTTTCCATTAAAACACAGCAAGCTCAAGAAAAAACAAAACTATAATAAATGTTTTTTTGTATACAAAGGAAAAATGAAACATTTTCAACGTACCACCCATCCATAAAGCTAATCCGCCAATGGCCATTACTGCGATCAATACTAACAATGCGGATAAAATTAAAACGGCACTGCCAAATTTCAATGTGGTATTACTCGTTTTGTCCACTGATACCTTGGACAAGATATGTAACTTCTATGCATTTACAAACGCTGTAAAAGCGAGCCGCGCTCGTCAAGTTTATCGCGGAGAAAGTTAACGCGACGTAAAAAAAAAAGAAAGAAAAAAAAAAACAAACAAACTGTCGCTTGTATGTACAGTAATCCTGATAACGGTACCGTCACAGCGCGCTGGTGTAAAATGCGTAAATAAAACGAAAATTTCCGAGTATCAAGATGCGAATAATGCGTTCAGTTTTGCTTGACTTACTACATTGCAGAGAACGTATAGAAGATGTATAGAAAATTCATAACATGTCAGCTAGCGGTACATGCACGTGTGTATGTACGTATATATTCAAGCATGATTGCGCTCGCGTTAAATTTCAAATGACTGACCTACCGATGTATACTATAAGATAAATAATATTTTGCATCATTTTTATTTATTGTCCAATTTAATGCAGATTTTTCCTACGCAAAATCAAGTAATATCTAATGCAAATAAGAAGAAAAGGATATTTATTCAAAAATGCAAAGAATATTAGAAAGTTTGCTTATATCGTATAAACTATAACAGAGATTAATTACTGCTATATGTGTGTTTCGTCACTCAAATAAGAACATTGAGAATTTATACTTGTTATTTCTGCATCTCTCCTTCAGATAAACAAGATATTCCAAATGTTATATTCCCGACGGAAAGTCGACCATATCGGAAATAGTTACCAGACAAGTAGTGCAAATAATGAACCGTTACTGTAGTTTATATTGCAGGTTGTTACAATTTTATGTACATCTATCGACACTATATACTCCTATAATAGTATTTGAACATTGGAAAGATGAAGCAAACAGAAAATTAAGCTATTCTTTTTTTATGCTCTTTATTGTTTCTTTCATAGTTTTCAACACAAAGATGAATAATTAGAGTAATTTTCAACAACACTTAAGTGACATTGCCGAGCATATCCAACTATATGAATCACAAAGCGTGGTAACAGCTTTGATGATTCTTAAAAAAGACTATTAACTCTGTCATCTTACAAAAATTTTTCAACTATAAATAACGACATTTCAGAAATGAGGTAAATCATCGATAATTTCAATTCGTTGAAGATCAACTCTGCGGTAAAAAAATTAAAAAAATTAAACACGGATACACGTCACGGTACATTATATATTATGATAAAGAAAACATGTCTTTCTTAGAAAAGAATTTGTGCAAGCTAATAGTAAGCTTCAATATATTTTAAGTTTAAAGATGCTCATTAGATACAATTTTAATATTCTTAGCAATAATAGCTTGAACAAGTATCAAAAACATACAACTGTCTATATGTATGTACGTATACATGACAATTTGAGTGGTGTCAGTGCACGGGGGTCTTCGAACAAGCGATACACGAACAAAGTATAAGAACATGCAACTGTGCAAAGATCCTTCAAAGTCGTTATTGCATCTTCGTGTCTTAGTTTATTATCGAACTTGAAGAATATATTTCAAGTTTTCTTATATTTTGTTGACCAACAATCGAAAACAAATTGAACAATATAATTATACAATATGTTTATATTATTTTAGTTAGAGATAAAGTTTACAATGTTCAATTTGTTTTCACTTCTTGATTCAACTAGCAGTAGTTAAGAGAAATAATAGTGAGTTTGCAGTACTGCAACAGACTGTTTAGAGCCGTTCTAAAGTTTGCTTCTATCCAAACGTTGATAAAAACACAAAGTTGTTTTGTTTGTTGTTTTATACACGAGAAGAAAGCAAAATTAAAATTGCTTTTTTATATGCTCCGAATTGACGCTGACATTTTCTAGTGCGTTCACAATATACCGTTATACAATAATAATATATAGGAAGTAAATAATAATAATAGTACTTTAAGAAGAGAGAAATTCATAAGATTTTCAGTCTACTGATACTAGATAGATTAGCTGATGGTATGTATACTCGTGATTATATTCTTTCATAACGCGCGCGAATTTGCGATATGCAAATATATCTTAACAATAGAGTGGTGCGGAGATCTCATAATGTGTTCTTTAATTCTGATGTTATTTCTTGCTAGAAAATTCCCAACACTAAAAGAGTTTAAGTGGAAATGGAAATATATACATTATACAAGTATGGGAACTTCCTTTGTTTGTTCCAGAACAACGCAGTTAAATTTTTTAATTCCTTAGCATCTTACAAAGTTATCAGCAACGTACATGTGTTGTTGTTCTCCCATTTAAATTTATTAAATCATGTTTTCAACATTGTGAACGTGAAGAAACACCAGAGAAAAATTAAGTATTAGTTATACTTTGTTCTAACTAATACCTAAGTTTTAATATATATATATATACTGCTATGTAATAATTATATTTCCGCGAAATTTTCTATTTATATTTTGCAATTGGCGTTAAAACTTTCTACCTTTCATGCCGTGCTACCAATTGTTATTTGCATAAAATTCCACACATAAAAATATATTATTGCGCACCTATATGTTCTCATCATCAAACTTTTAGAGGCTTATTTAGAGTTTTGCAAAATAGCATAATGTGTGAAAAACTTTATCATTGTTTATTACACGGCACAAAAAAAATACTTAATCACGAGCGAAAAATATAATATGTTAACCTGTTATCTATTAAAGTGTATGCAAGTGTAAAAAAAACAAAATTAGTAAATATTAAACTCACCCGATAAGTGTAAGGACTTGGCCTATAATAACTGCCAGCATTCATCATGGCATGGCTCTTTCCGTTGCCGTACATGGTAGCCATTGTTCAGTAATTTATAATTTTCAAGTTTTTAAATTTTTAATTGATTTTTTTCACAAATTTTAGACACTAATCCTTATGACTAATACATCAAGGATGATGCGTCGCGAACGATTGATCGTATGAAAACATTTTTTTGCGTTCTTATCGCTGCTTCTTAATTATCACTTGTGAATTATATAATTAGTTATTTTTCTTTAAAAATCCTTTTTTTTGTAAAGTATTGATTAAAGATTAGACAATAGTTGGATCTACACGTGGGATGTTCACCTTTTAAGTAGGCACATGCAAGCGAGATAAAAAAATTGCACGCTTTTCAAAATTGTAGGTGAAAATATTTAATTTTCAATGTTTTTTGGGAATATTAAATTAACAAACATATAGACTCTTCAAGTTGTTAGAAAGAATTATTCGTGCCAGACTTAAAAATTGTTAAATGTTGAACACTTTTATGCATATATATATATATATATAGTACATATGTATAAATAATTATTCTGTCTATTTAGAGAAGACACAAAACCACAAATCATCGCAAAATTATAGAAATATACATTATTTTATATTATATATATATATGTTTTTATATTATATATATATATATGTTTTTATGCAACTATTTTATATATATTCGTTGCTACGATTATATATATATATATATATATATATATATAATATCTATACACAAAATCTGTACACACTCACAATGTTTCCCTCGACTGAGAGGCGATCTGAGGAAAGACTGAGGAAGCAGAGAAGACGAGAAAGAAGGTGAAGCACGAGATAAGGTAGACGCAAGCGACCCCTCCACATCTCAACTCCGTTATTGTTGAATACTACTGGCAGCTTGAAATCTTGAGATTTTCTTCACCCATGTTCTTCCCTTCCGCATATAGTCGCGCGTGTGTGTATATGTGTTCGACCAAGCCATCTTACATGTACTGCCTTCAGTTTCTTTTCCATTCTGACAGGACATTTTTTTTTCACATAATCAATTATCAAATCTTATATAATATTTAAGATCGTCTTATTTAAATTCATCTTCAGATGCTCTGTGACCAATGAGACAGCTCATTGTACATCTCAAGATAAATTTGAGATAATCTTAAATATAAGAATGGACTGTATATTGAATATCGGTCATAAATTCACGCGGGGCTCTGCAGCAACCATTCAATTCAATTAAATAATTATTTGAATAATAATGAGTTACACAAAAATAAATAAATATATATATAGATAAAATAGATAAAAATAGATAAAAATATATATACATATATAATATTACCTATCAAGGAACGCTATGCTCTTATTTATTTAACGTAAGCATAAACTCCCCGCTTATAGTTGATTCTGTTAAACGCAGCCGATAATGCCAAATGCCAATACATATCTATATATATATATATCTATATGTATTTTGTCATTTACTACAATTAGACCGAAGCGTAAAAAGCGCTTGCGCGGCTGTTTTTATACCGGATGTTTATCTACGTTCATTGGAGGGCACTTTTCGATGGCCGTAAGTTTCGTCTTTCCGTGTAGGAAGAAAAAATCATGCATGGAGATTACGAATATAAATAAACTGAGCGCGCGAATTGGCGGTTTCCCGGAGAGTTTCGTAGAAACTACCGCTTGTTTCGCAACCGCAATCACGTTTGCAGGGTTGTCAGAGTTAGATCACTGGTTCGGCGGTACGAACGGTAGTTGAGATTCGCGCCCAAGGTTTCAGTAATAAGAAATGGCTGCTGTTTTGAGGAGAAAATTCCGTATCGTACTGAATACGTTTGCCGGCAACGGAAATTTACCGTTTCTTGTGGCCACACGGTAAGCACGAGTTATCAAACTTACGCCCAAACGAATCGTTTATTATTATACACTGACATGTAAACGATCAACGGAAGCTTCGTACGACTTTAAGAAAGCTATTAGTTCATGAATCGACCAGATAACCAGCCTGTCTATTTGTAGGACCCTGTCAAGGTCATTGGTCCAACAGGACCTCAGTGAGGGATGGATTAGTAAGCTCTTGGTGAGGAAGATTGAACCCACAAAAGAATCTCACTCGCGGATGCTCTCCGACAAGGAGGTTATTTATGCACTGCATACTCACAACATTCGACCTGACTCGATTGACAAATATTTGGCTAATTAGTGAGTCGACATCTCTGTGAACTTGTCTGAGTGCACAATAGTTTGTTGACCTATAAACTAAATGTGATAAAATTTTGTTTAAACTTTGTTTTCAATCACATTTCTTTTATTTTTATCATCATTTATATTCATTTCTGATCATAAATATTGAATATTGCAATCTAATATGTATTTAAAAGTTTTTGTGACCAAATAATATATTCTTTTTGTTTTACATCCATTAATAATTTCAAAAGTAGATCAATGGTTTGATTTTTTATCACAAGTTTATTCAAATACACAAGAATATTTCTTTTTTAGTAATATTATGTCTGTTTGTTTTTTCTGTGTTATTACAGTGAAGAAAATGTCAGTCTTATACATTCGAAAAAATCAGAATTGAGTTGCGAATTAGTTGGTTCTTGGACAGTGGAAGTGGGAGATTTGGATCAAGCTTTACACTTGTGGCAATATACTGGTGGATATGAACGTATAGATCATGCACAAGCTGTATTATCTAAAGATGAAGTACGAAAATTCATTTTATTTAAGTAATTTAATGATTATCTTGAAAATATTTACTAAAATAATTATCTGTGAATGTTTCATAGGCTTATCAGCGATTACTCAAGGAACGTGGAAATTACTTGAGATCTCGTCATTTGCAGTATCTGTTGGCATTCAGTTATTGGCCACCACTGGAAAAACGAAAAGGCTCTAATAAGTATGAAATACGCAGTTATAGTTTGAAACCAGGTACAATGATAGAATGGGGAAACAATT
This sequence comes from Pseudomyrmex pallidus, assembly GCA_014825455.1. NCBI lineage: Eukaryota > Metazoa > Arthropoda > Insecta > Hymenoptera > Formicidae > Pseudomyrmex > Pseudomyrmex pallidus. The sequence goes on along the minus strand of QVNV01020811.1, from coordinate 23,641 downwards.
GGGCAAAAGCTATCAATTACAGACGTAACAATGATGAACCATTTGCTGGTTATTTTTCACAAATTGGTCGATTATACAATGTGCATCATATTTGGTGTAAGTAAAATTGTAAATTGTTTATATTACATGATTTTTATATATTTGTGTCTTGTTCTTTATATTGTTTTTCCATCTTTAGGTTACAAGGATCTCCAATCCCGTAAGGAAACTCGCGAAAGTGCGTGGAGATCGCCTGGTTGGGACGAATGTGTCGCTTATACTGTACCTTTAATAAGAGAAATGCATTCGCGAATATTAAATCCAACTTCGTTTTCGCCCACACAATAAAGGTTTTTGTGTGTAAAAAGTGAACGCATTTGTATATTATTGGTTATTTCTTATACATATTATATCTGTATCGTAATATTGTAAAAACACATTTGTTATATGTATACATTGTAGATGTAATTGTATAAACATACGCGCAACATAAAAGCTATAAATATTTGTTGTATTATAACTGACAGGTCATAGTTTGTTACTGACTTGACGCAGTGCAACAAGTGTTATATAAATCTAAATGTTTTTATCATGTGAGGTGAAACATAATATGTATGTATAAAAGAATATAAAGAAATAGTGTTTATAATTTGAGTTTCTTCTTTATAGTTATTTTTCCTTGTACATGACTCTCAATGATCTTGAATGTAATTGAAAATAAAATCAACACGTCTCTACGAGTATATTATAACTATATATTAAAACATACAAATATATTAAAACAAATTCCGTAAATTTGACAAAACATGTACGTATAATAAACAATCTACCTCAATTTCTTACAATGTTAATGCACTTGAGATAAGTTTTTTTGCGTATAAATTTATATAAGAGAGAAGCAGTGCTCTACTTCTATTTTATTATAAAATCTTTATAATCTGTTGTAAAAAAGAAGCAACTGATAATCCTCAGAAGTCAAAGGCATGTTTATAATTACACAAAGTGTATATATAAGTGTATAATTCATTAATGAATTTATAGCAACTTTTAACGAAAAAATGCAAAATTGCACTTTTGCAAATAGACACTTTGCATAAACATTTTATTATAAAAAATTTTAAATACTGTTTTTATTAATATATTATAAAGATATATTGCACAGATTAGGATATTATAAATGTTATGATTAATCTCAAATGTTCGGCATATATGAGAACGAGAGAATTGCGCATACACAGTTTTATAAACACCCAATTTACAAAAAAAATGTGTGACGGTATAAAGAAATGTGAAGATATATAGAGTAACAAATGTAGTTTATAAATAGTGAAAAACAATATTTTTATTAGGTCACCCTCAACATTGTTATTTCAATATTTTTATTATTTGTAAAATAATAAAAATATTAAATATAAAAGTATATAAAATATGTTAATAAAAATATAAAATTTGTAATACTTTGCATGCTAAATACTGGCTATTTTAAACAATAGATTAAACACTTTTTCTATACGTATGTACATGGAAACTAAACATAGTAAAAATTAGTGAAACTACAAGTAGTTATTGAAGTTTTATTTGGCTGCACTTAAAAGATGTTATTTTTCAATTTATACAACATATGCAATACCTTGGTTTCATAAAATTATAGCATGCTTTATTACTTTCTGGTTTTGATGATGAGTCTGAAATATTTTCTACTTTTCATGAATACAACAATGATATTTATTTTATATGTGATTACGCGTTATATTCTTGTTTCTCTGCGCATTTTTACCTTGCAGAAGAACATGACTATTAAAATAAAATAACAATTTATCTAATTAAAGTCAAAATTAGTGTTGAAGTATATATAATTGTATTTACTTCAGTATTTTAATGTATACAAATACAATATATTTGTAAGTGGCCGATGGTGAAGAAAAGAAACAAATTATAGAAATTGTAGAATTGTAATTATTACAGGAATCTAAAACATATTGCAATGTTATCTGACCACGGTAATTTGTATTGTAATACAAATCGCCAATATTACAAAATCACGCTTTAAATGGAAGTAAGTGAAGAATGAGCTGGTCAAATAACCACAAGCATAATACGATACAATGGTATTTGATATGTTATGCCTATGATTAATTGTCTAGCGCTTATCAGTTATCACATTCCAAATTTAACTGATAAAGTTAGCTAAATTGTTTTAGAAAATGTTATAAATCTCTCTGTGTGTACACTAAATACTAAATATCATAATCAAACTTCCATATCGCAGTCCTATGTATATATATGTATGTATATATATATATGTATATATATATATACATATACATATATATATATATATGTGTGTTTATAAAGCGAATAAATATTTACAAAATGCTAGCAAGATCGACAATTATATAATTTCCTAAATTGGATATTCAGCAAGTTATGACGATTACACATATTACGCGATTAAGAATTATTTTCTTTTTTTTTTTTTGTATACATACATACAACTTAATTCAGAGAGAACTCGTGCTATAATTAAAAGTGCATATAAAACTTAACAATTTCTCCATATAGAACCTTTGTAATAAAGATAAGTTTAAAATCTAAAATTGTAATAAATTACAAGTATATATATACATATATATATATATATATATATATATATATATATGTATATATATATATCATTAATTACTTATCATATCACGAAAGACTTGTTATATAATATATGTGAAATTAATCTAACTTCATTTCAGATTACATTTCACATAATATAGAATCCAGTTTCTTAGCACGAACAATCTCTGTTAATTTGTTGCTTGATTATAATTGATCGAATTTCTCTCTCTCTCTCTCTCTCTTTCTCTCTCTCTATTTCTCTCTCTTTAATAGAAAAAAAAGTTAAAGAAGAATTTTATAAATATATTTCCATATACACACACACGCACGCATGTGAGGGAATGCCACCTTACTGCCTTTTCCATAATTGTTGCATTTCGATTATTTACTATGTGTATATTTACACGTTGTATAAATAAAGAGAATTTCACTGTTGATTGTGACAGTTTTCCGTTATATTTATAATTGAAACATATATGACCATGATATCAATTGTAATGTGTTGTTCATGTTTCACTACAATTACTCGTATCACTACAATCGAACACACTCTACTCATTTGATAAGTTTCACTTTTATACGTCAGAAATTTATCTTTACAAAGAACATTTTAATTAGGTGTTTAGTATCCCAAACTAAATAATTCATCTAGAAAGATACCAATTCTACATGCAATATAAGTCGAAACAATGTATTCTACATTTTTAATATCTTTTCGGTTATATCAATTTGAGAACCCTGACCATACTAAGTAAAATATGTACCGTATTGCAATTAATAATGTAAATATATACATTGTATTATTCCAAAGAAACTTTTATATCTTTTTATTTTATCTAAACACATAATTTGTAATTTCAAACTTTGTGGAATAAAGTGCAGAATATAATTTGTGTAAGAATTTTGTCTGTTCCGTAGTTACTTTTATTTCTTTTAAATCTATGTGTTAATTATATTTTGATATATAAGAAATTTCAAATATACGAGCATAAAGTTAAATTAAAGTGTATGGAGAACAGCATTTTTTTGTACTAATAATAAAGTATTCACTAATTAATATAATATTTAATTGTCTCTGTCACAACGCTTACAAATATTTCATGGTATATAACATGTCTTACTGTTCTCAATATATTAGAAAGAAATTTATGTTGCTTTAGATTAGAAAACTTTACATAAACTCTCACAATAACAATGAGACACATGTTTTATACATTAAACTTATTGACATTTGGAAATCAAAAATTACTGAACTTGTTGAATATATTATTTAAATATTAACTACATGGTAGTAGCACCTCTTTACGAATGTTTGGGATTAGTAGAAATATATACACTTTATCAAAAATTTTTACTTTAATACATTATAATAGTAATTTTTCAACAAAATATATGTTTTTCTGTTGTAATAGAAAAATTCTCATGTAACAGAACAAAACGTAACGTTATTAAAAGGAACAACAGTCACAATCATTTGAATTTAAGTGTCATATGTATAATAGGTTTTATAATATATATATATATATATATATATGTATGTATGTATGTATCTATATGTGTGTGTGTGTGTACGCGCGCGCGCGAGTATCATAAATTTTTGTTAATATAACAAAAGTTGAAAAAATTTATATGAAAAAAGTAACAAATGAGGAAAAAAAACCAAATATGTATAATTTTGATGTAAAAGTACAACATTGGGATGTGTACTGGATGAAATTTTATAATAAAGTTACAAAAATTATGAGACTGCAATTGGATTAAGTATATTTGAAACTTTTTTTAGAGGAGAGAGATGCCTTTGCAAAATGAAATAATCGCAATATGTGAAAAAAAAAAATAATTTGAAAAGTTTTGATATACATGTTCTGCATCAAACATATAAAAATAAATAATTATTAGTAGAGTTAAAAGTATAAAGGGATTTAATAAACGACATCAATTTATCTTAAATTTAATATTTGTGTCTTGAATTGATAAATTTGTGGTAATGAATTCAATTTTGCAACTTTTTTGTGTTAAATAATCTATGAATAAAACAGAAAAGTGTAAAAGAAAGTGTATGAAATATAAAATAACTAGAGCTTTACAATGGAAATGAACTTATTAATATGAGAAGATATTCAAATAAACAATATAATAATCTTAAGATCTCATTATATACACATATATAGAAAGAATATTTAAATTCTTTCCTACCCAATTTATAATAAAAATAAACTAATATGTATTTTAAATAGTTTAAAAGTTTTTTGTGTGCATTTTTTATTTTTTATGAATACTACTTGATCCAAACCTACTTTTATACAAAAACTATTAAACATTAGCATGTATAAGATACCATTGATGTTTACAGAATTACATTGTTAACATGACTCAAGGTAAAAACCTTGAAAGGAATTGAAAAGTGAAAACTAATTGTGTGTAATTCAACAATCATTTTATTATCAATGTAACCTTTGATATCAATATATTATAAAATAAAAATATAATGTAATAAAACTCTGTTTTTGGAGATAACTACATTAAAGCAAATTGCAATTTTGTATGTGATTAGTAATGCAGTGTGTGAGTGTGTGTATATACACATACACATACATATATACATACATACATACACATGTAAAAAAAAATAGTTATACGTGAAATTCATTAGAATACTTTTTCTACATTCAAGTAGTTTCTGTATTACTTTAAATTAAACACATACTCAAACTATTTTAAAATATATAAGAACAATGTAACTGACGCACTCGATATTGGATTACAAAGAATTAATTTAAAATCTTTATTACGAAAACAATATATATATATATATATATATATATATATATATATATATATATTTATATATATTAGGTTTTGCGCAGTTGTCAGGAATTTTGGTTCACACTGACAATACCAAGAACGGCAAAATTGTCTCCGGGCAACCTATGATGCAGTCAAGGCTAAATCGCGAGAAACAGCGAAAAAGAGAGCGTACTAATAGTACAATAAGTGAATAAGACAAAAGTGTTGGTGAACTGATAATGATATATAGCTGGACAAAGTACCTTTAAAAACAAAAATTTTTTTACTTTACAACGAAAACTGCAATAATGTATTTAGATAGAAGAAACGCCGAATCCCCTATAAACTAAACAACGTCGAGTTCCAACAGAATACGGTGAACTCACTGACAACTGAGCGGTTACTACTGTATTATGTACTGCGATAAAAAAAACCGTTAAAATACAAAAATAATCTCAGGTTTATATCAACTCTTAAAACCGAAAGATAAATAAAGAAAACAAATATGAGTATGTACATTTTTATCCGAATATCTCAGAATTCTTGTACTGCTACTTTGTTATACATACATTTGCGATATAATAACAAATGTCTCTACAGTTTTTTTCTGTAGTGTGTACAAAATCTTTTTATTAGCTATATTAATGTTTTCTGGTCTATAAATTTCAAATTTTATTAGATATTGAAAATGAGATTAATGTTTTAAAGTCTTTTTATCTCTATATGCATCTTTCGAAATATTTTTAGTTATGACTAATAAATATTACAATTGTCTTTATTAATTGTTAAATATTACAATGTTGCAAAAAGCATCTGAAATTCTTCTTCAATATGAAGCGCACGCTCTCTCTCTCTCTCTCTCGCTCTTTTTTTCTCTCTCCCGTGGTAAATTATATTAATATTCTTGACAATTAAAAAATATGAAGTTATGATATAATTTCAGTCCAATACACATTCCCAAGTTTAACTTCAAACCTTTCCGGTTTAGATTAACGCATGCAACGAGTAAACCGTTTTATTACACACACATATGTAAGTCATCATCAAATTATACGGTAAACTCGTCATGTACTCATTACAGCGCGCGCGTGCGCGCACGCACGCACACGCCGCGCGCACGCACACGCACACACACGCACCACACACACGCACACACGCGCACGCACGCGCGCACACACACACACACACACGTGTCCAATATGTATGTGTGTGTGTGTGCATTTATATATATATATATATATATATCTTTTATATATATATATATATAAAATGATTAAAATTAAAGACTATTAGGGGGAAAGGATGTAGAACTATTACTGTGAGCCAGACTTAACATCGAGCCGCTAAGGCTTTCATCGTCCGGATAAGATTCTTTTGATGCCTCAGCTATTGCCAGAGCACTGCAATAATTTGAAAGATACTGTGAAGATATAAATATGTATAATGAGATGTGCGGGAAAAAAAGATGTGAACACACTTGGTGTGAAAATTATTTCGTAGAAAAAAAACTACAATAAAAGTTGTTATAAATTTATACTTACTAACAAAATTTTAAAAATGCAAAGGTTTTTATCTGCACAATTTTAATAAACATAAAGAAAAATACTTTGTGTCTGATATACTATTTTTATTTTGATTGTAAATTTGATTATATTGATCGTATATTAGTTACATACCTGAATCCTATTCTTGCACTTTCTTCATCAAATTGCTGCAATTCCCGTTCTTGCCTTTCGTGCAAAAGACGTATACGTTCACTACGTTCACGAAGAAATTCCTGAGTTTCTAATTCCATTTTTTGTTCCAGCAAAGCTCGTCTAACAGATACACGATCTTCCAACTCGCGGCGTTCTCTATTTCTTTGTGCCTCGGCTTGCATTTTATTTTTTGATTGGTACGCCATTAAAATTTCTAATTCATAATTTAATCTCTCCTATAAAAATCAATTTTAATTTATTAATAAAATCATGTGACTGAGGAAGAAAGAAAGAAAAGAGAATAAATGGATGTACAATATGTAACAAGAATATATAATCATATACTTAATGGCAGACCTTAAGATTATGACATTCTACTTCTTGTGATTCATCTAGCCGTATACTTTGTTTTTGGAGCATTTCAGCGATACTTTGTTCATACTGATCACCTAAAAGTGCCAATTTACGTCTCTGCTCTTCCTTTAATTTCTTAATTACTGCTTTTTGTTCTTCTTTAGCAGTTGTTTGCAAAATTTGAGCTTTTAATGCTTTATATTGCCGTGTTTGTATTTTACAAGTTTCTCTAAACTGTTTACGAATTTGCATTTCTTTTTGCTAAAATTATGAAAATTATTTAATAAAACAATTTTAATATTAAATACAAAAAAATATATATATATACACATATTTCAAGCATATTTTTTGTTGTGATGTACTTGCAATTATTTATCTTAAACAAACATAAATACAAAATCAGCTACACTAGTACTTGCATCGTTTATTTATTACTTACCTTGAGACTCTTCGGTTGTTGTTTAAGTTCTAACGCATGCTTTTTACGCAGATCACGTTCAGCTCTTTGCATGTAATCTTGCTGATTGCTAAGCTCCGTTGAGTGCTGTCGATGTACTTGATCCTCACGAAGTGCATGTACAGCTCTTTGTTGTCTATATTCTAATTCTTGCGTCTTTTCATGATGTCGTAAAAGCATAGCATGCGCTTGCTCCAATTGCTGTTGACGTTTATTCAATTCCTGCACAAGAAATACGTATTCTGTATTGTATAAGTTAATATAACTTACTGTACGTGATAAAAATGATGAAAAATTAAAGATCAAAACATTGTAAGAACAAATTTTTATGATTTATTTATTACCATTCACGACTATCAGTGATCTTTGCTCTTTTAAAATATAGTTATATGTTTAAAATAGTTGAAGAACTATTATAAACATATTAATTTCTATTATATTAATAATACGCACTTCACGAAGAAGTTCTTGCTCCAAACTATGAAAGATGAGTAATTTTTTTCTACGGAATTTACGAATTTCAAGATCTAAATATTCTCGTTGTCCTCTTGCGAGCCGTTGCTCTTCTTGTGCCTCCATCTGTCTTAAATTATCCTTTTGACTTTGAAGTGTAGCATCTCGTTGTCTCTTTGGAGTTACTTCATCTAAGGAAAGTTCTTTCTTCCATCTTTCTTTATAAGCCTGTATGTAAACATATAATATTACTTATGCAATATATTTTTTAAACATATAAATTGACACACACACACGTGCACATATATACATACATATCATACATATTTTTTATGACAATATCTTACTTTATATTCTCTTTTCTGTTGAGCTTCCAGAGCTTTACGATCAGCCTCTTGTCTACTCGTTATCTCCTTATGAAGCTTTTTCTCGGCATTTTGATTCTGTTTTAGCTTGCGTTCCAATTCTTGCAAATGTCTGAGCTGCAACTTTTCTAGTTCCTTACTAAACTGTTGTAAAAGAGTTTCATATTCTTTATCTAACAATTGCTTATGTGATTCCATTTCCATTTTGCAACGTTCCTCCAATTTTACCTGCAATAACGATATATTAAATTGTAAACAATTGTTAAATATTTATCTTATACAAAATTTTAAATATTTTATTACCTATATATACGGATATAAAACTATTGTACATTGATTTACACAATTGAAGTTCTTCTAGATATTACAATGTAAATTTTGCATTTCAATATATGTGATTATTTGTCTACGTCTTTTATAATCCATGAAATATAATATAATAGAGAAACATTTAAATTCTTACCAAAGCACCTTGATGTTCTCTTCTCATTCGCTTATATCCACTCATTTGTTCATGCATTTCTTCTTGCATATGTTCTTTTTGTTGTTTCGTTACAATTGAGGTTGTTCTAATTGTTGCAAAATTATTGGCACCGTGTTCAAGAAGATTGGCAGTGACACCACCTGCTGAAACTTTATGCCGATTTCTGACAGATCCTGAAGAATAGTCATTACCATCAGCATTTGGTAGCGGCAGGCTATTCGTAGAGGAACTTTGAGAGCTTGCTGAAACGCCCATCGAATGAATTGAGTGTTCTGAGGTAATTGAATTGCTTTTGCTACTATCACCACCGGTTTGCTCATCAGGAGTATCTGCAAATAATCATAAAATCTTAAACGTTTCTTAATCTTTTAAAATATACAACACAGAAAAAATATATATATAAATATTATATTATAAATATTATAAATATTATATGTACTAAGTTTAATATTTGATACATTATTTTGACATACCATCAGCATCACCAACTGTACTCTCTGTTTCACATGCATCAATCATCAAGATCTTTTTCATTTTACGATAATTCAGGTTATCTAATTCTCGAACAGCAGCTTTTGTTCTTTGTATTAAATCTATTAAAACTTGAGGAGAACGTGGTCTGGTGACAAATTGATGCTGTAAAATTGGAAGTCTATAAAAGAACCAGACTACTACTAATACGCGCGTGCGCGCGCAACACACATACGCACACAAAACACCCTCTAGAGGTGCAATATAATAAAATAAAAAAACCTACATGTAATATAAAAAGAACATTATCGATATACATAGTGGACAACTCACTGATAACAATTTCCCGGATGTTGGTCTTTCAATTGGACTTTTTGTGAGACACACCTCAACAAAATGACGAAAGACATCAGACCAATCTGGCGAGTTTAATGTCGGAGTATCATTTTGTGCAATATGATACAAGGCGCTCATAGCATTCATATTAAAATAAGGCGGCTTTCTTTCCGCTATAATTAACAATAAACAATGTAAGTATATAAACCAGATAAACAAAAACCATCAATAATTGTAAATTTGTTGTTATGTAAAAGAGTCAAACTAAATAAATAATAATAAATAATAATGTAAAATAAATAACATAAATACATACCGCAATTATGCACAACGGATCACTTTAAAGCAAAAACAAAAATGGAGCAAGGTACGAAGCAAGGATCACATCACCTTGCAATTTAAATATCTGAAGATATTATTTGAAATTAATATACCTAATTCGATGCATGTTATTCCCAATGACCATACGTCAACCTTGCCATCATATTGTCCCTCATCCATAGCCAATATAACTTCCGGCGCCATCCAGTATGGCGTTCCCACGAAGCTATTTGCTGGACATTTTATACTTGCAGATCCAAAGTCAGCTAATTTTACTGTGCCATTTTCAGTAAGTAAAATATTTCCTGCTTTCACATCACGATGAATTCTTCCAAGAGAATGGAGATAATGCAAACCACGCAATACACCTTCGCATATTGCAGCTATCTCTTCTTCTTTTAGAGGTCTTTTGTGTACTTCGATAATATCTGATGCTGAGCCAAGACAATATTCCATCACCAACTGCAAAACAGCTCCACAGAGTTGTATTATTTAGAAAATGTAAGTTTTAAAATATAATTGTTGAAATATATAAAAGAAATTGTGACTAAGAAATGACAACTTGCTGGTTGCTTACCCAGGCAGTGTGGTCCCTGAGATAGCAACCCTTGTACTCTATAGTATTAGGATGATTAAGTTGCTTAAGAAATCGAATTTCTTTTAAAATGTCCTGCCATTTTTCCACCGATTGCTTTCCCATGTAAGACATCTTTTTGATGGCAACAATTTCTTTGGTAACCAGGCATCGTGCATAGTAAACAGCCCCAAAACTACCATGTCCAATCTCCCGTAGATCCTCAAATATTTTCTCCGGATCATTTTTCTCAAATAATTCGGCAATCTCTGGATCCTTTAAACTACCAGGCCTTGCAACAGCTGGCATAGTCGAGTTGTTGATAATTAGATGCCCGAGGCCTAGTGCACACAGACACCCTTGCCTTGTTTATCGTCTTCAGATTCCTTACCCTAACTTTTTGATTTTACTGAATCCTCTGTCAGTCCATTCCCGAATTTAACATTCTATCTAAAAAACAAAAAAAAAAAAACAAAAAAAAAACAAAAAAAAAAAAAAAAAAAAACAATTTTCCATTTTATAACAGTTTACAATGTTATTGTGTGCATGTGTGTGTGTGATAATTGAGATGAGAAATAAAGAGATCAAAACAATTTGTAAATACATACAGTACATATATAAAACATATTAAGATAGATTATTTAAAAATGCAAATTTTTTTTATTTTAGATGCAGTTGTATCTTGCTACAAATTTCAAGACAGTAGTCTAGTTTTTCACAAATAAAAAGGTTACTATTCTTTTACTTATATTATACTGTTTTCGTTGAAAGCTATCGGAAAAACAAACTTCTCATCTTCTTTCAATCATATTACATATTGTATTATACATGTCATATATATTTCAGTGATTTCAAGTTGAAATAAATATATAATAATTTTTACTAAACTGTTGCAATTAAATTCAAAGTTTCCAATAAAGTACTGAAAATTAAAGAGCATCTTCCAAACAGAAGAACAAATAAACAAATAACGTGGTATACGTACGGCACGACACACATGCATGGCAAACACATTCATAATTTGGTCCGATTTTTGTTGTCGTATTTCTCGCACGTAAGAAAGCAATGTACAAGCGATCTTTTGTTGACGAGAGCAAGAACACATAACGGTTCAAACGACACGGTAATGTTTTCGCAGGAGAAACAAAAATTGCCTATTTGTCATTGTTGTTGCGTTAGTCACGTTACTCGACAGAGAGAGAGAGAGAAATTGACAGCTAATGCACGTATACGTTAAATCCGAGATTCTGGCAAAGACCTGTCTTTATATACGCAATTATACGTGTTAACTATATCGTGCGAGAGCATTGACACTCTTACATTTGCTTTTGTCGCGAAAATCACACCGAACCGAACCAGATTGGGGGCGAAATTCAGCAAGGCGCGCACGGCGTTTGGAAGACAAGGCCGTACAAAATTATCGAGCGATACTGACAAAACTCGGAAAAAACTCGAGCCTGCGAATAACAGCGAGACTTTTAAATAACGTCAAATCACCCAACGACGGATAATACGTAGAAAAAAAATACAGCAGATCGAATGATGACGAAGAATACGCAGGATGTGGAGAAGAAATGCGGGCGTAAGGAGGGTTGGGTCTTCGCACTCATCGGCCCGATCACGCTATCCTCTCTTCCCCTCTCAAATGTGCGAGAGAGAGAGAAAGAAAGAGAGAGATATATGTATATATATGTGTGTACATATATATATATGTGTATATATATATACACACATATATATATATCAGTGCAGCGCTGCACTATGCCGCGCTCCGATGCAGTATATTGTACGTACAATACACACATACACGATAAAAACACAACTCGAATTAAACCCCCATCAGCGTGTATTACTACCGGCTAACGTGACACACCGCACCGAGTTAATGTGCAACTCAAAATGCGCTGAACGGAAAGAAATTCGCAAACGCAAGGCAGAGTCCATCGACTTAAAAAAAGATTTGAGAAAAAATCGTATTCACCTCCAAAATGGCGAGAGAGCGGGCGGGGAAGCATGCGCCTCGCAGACTCCTCGTGCACTCTCTTTTAGGCGGAGGTAGTGGTGGCGGAGGAGGAACAGGAGCAGCAGCTCTTTTTCCTGGATCTGACCGCCGATCCCACGGGCATAATTAAGCGCCTGTCCACGTACAATTCCGCTGCTGATTCGCCGTCGCGCAGAACGCACACCGCGCCCCGGAACAATACACACCTCCTCGCGTCTTCGTCCTCGTCAGTTGCGTGTAGTAGTGTAGTGTGTACGCACGTCAACACATACACACATATGTAACATACTCTATTACGAGTGAGCGAGGCGCGGAATCAGAGAGCGAAGAAGACAGGTCGCGGAAAGCGTATCGACACAGCACCCACCGTTGCTCCAATCCAGCCGCGTAGACCACAGACTTTATGTTATACTACATACACTAGATTGCTAACGGATCCCTTTAACTGATACCAGAACTTAAAGACGCATGCGCAGAATAAGAACTTAAGGCGCATGCGTATGATAATGTTATCACACTTGGGCTACGTTCGAAAACATCACACTAGTGTGCACACGAGCGTCATTCTGTCTTTGTTTTATATCTAATGAGCAATAAAGATGAGGTCTGTTTTTTCCCTGAACTTGGCTGCACTAGTTCAGAATCTATCTTTTGTTACATTAGAAGGAAAAAGATAAACTCTGAACTAGTGCAGCTAGTTCAGGAAAAAAAACATAAAATATACACGAGTAGTGTTTCCGAACGCAGTCTTATATATATACTACATACTTTACTCATACACGCAATGGTTGTCTATAAAGATGTGTCAAAAAAATACTGTATATAGAAATAATAAATACTGATAAATTTATTTGTTTTTCATATGTCTTGTACAGATTTGACGCTATTTCCTAAAGTAACATTTTCTGATTTTATCGGACGCGATAACGATAGCTCAATTACGCTGCAACTGTAAACCGTTTCGTCTCATTTTTCTTCATTGTTACATCTTCACAAAAGAGAGCATCAAAAAGAAATTCTCTGGTTTTACCGACTAACAGAAAATTTGCAATTTTTTTTACATTTATATATATATATGTATGTATGTATTTATTGTTTAACCATACACAATGATCTTGTAGAAATTAAATTTCTACTTTAGTATTTGAGAATATACATATATATGTATATTAATGAGAATACACATATATATACTGTCCCCTCTTCTCATGTATGCTCCACATCTTCCATCAAAGAAGTGAGAAATGTGTTACCATTAATTAATCTAGTAGTTCCCACAACAAACTCGACATTCACTGAAAACATATATTTCCATTACACATAATGAATTCATATTATAAATATTTTCTATGAATAGAAGCACAGAAGCATTTTATTCTAGTGCAAGACTTACAGTCTTCTTGTTGTGACAGAAACCGAAGAGCAGATATTTCAGCAAAAGTACATCCCCCAATAAAAAAGATCATTATTAATTTTGGTGGTTCAGAACCAGAATCCTCACTGGTAATAGAATTTCCTGGAAGACAGTATTTGTTGTATTTTAAAAACACACAATCATGATTTTATAAAAAATTATAATGCTAGCTTACGCCTTGCTGATGAAGATACATTATATGGAACACTGCTTACAGTAGGTCCAGGTAACAATCCCATTACATCATTTAATCCTTGCCACCCGTTTTGCTGTACTAATTGCTCCGCCAATCTCACACTTAACGGCGCATATATGGAATGTACGTAACTGATATTTCTTGGTGCTATTTCACTCTCATCATCAACTGTAAGTCTTAGTGCTTTTCGTAAAACTGCATACTGTCGCACTGACTGTTGCTGTTTTAATAACCCAGCTTTTTCCAAATTCAATAAAGTTGGCAAATGTTGAAATCCATAAGCATGAATTATTTCTCTCTTGTAATAATCTAATAGTTTTGGTTTTAAACCAGAATTGGTCAATGATTGTATACAAAGGAGACGTAGAACTTTAAGCAATGGTTGTTGCTGTGCTATCATATCTTCAATGTATGCATTTGGTTTATCTGTATCAATACAATTTAACAGTTCTTGTTCAACTTGCAATGATTCTAAGAAACTGCTTGAGTCGGTAACTTCTTTTATCATTTCTGCAATTGTGGTATCTATTCGGAAAGTGAAGAATTATGTATATAATTTTTTGTATATATATTGTGTATATAATATATATATATATATATATATATATATATATATAATAAAACTATAATAATAAATATATATAATAAAAATAAAATCATTTAAAGAGACCACAGAAATATGTGTCGAAAAAATATATATTAAAAATTGGATTTATACAAATGTGCAAAAATGATATAAACACATGTCTTACGTTTTGCTAAAGATTGTTTTGTCGCTAACATGTGTGGTAACCTTGCAACAAACTGTTTTATCTCTTGAACACTTTTATCTCCGTGTGTTTCATCAAACTGAGATGAAATTACTTTGGCTTTCTTATTGAGAACTGGACCAACACCATTAAAATTTTTATCTCTATAACAGTATAAAAACATTTTGTAAAACTACTACAGAAAAACATTTTATAAATAGTACCTGATCTCAGCAAAAAGTTCTTCTCCTGAATTCAGTATAATTTGTTCTTTTTCATTCAGAGACATAGCTGTGGGAGAATCATCGGAATTATGAAACTTTCTTGCAGGTAATTGCACTGTATCTGAAATACAAAAGGATTATTTTCTACACTTATATTTGCATACAAGTTAATAAGTAAGTATCAAAGCACACACAAGAAGATGCTATAGAAGTACGTAAGAAAACAATCAATACTTCACTATATTTTATTCCAAATATTTCGTCAATTAAACCTTCGTAAGTCAATTGTGTGACTAAAGGTGAAAGTAAATCTACAGATCGATCCAGTAATAACAAATGTTCAATAGTTACAGATGAAGTAGGAATAGTTTTATTATCTTCATCTTCTCTATTTAATCTTTCTAATAGGTCCCAAACTTTGCTAGCAGCTGGTCCTCTTCCTGTGACTTTAGAAACTTTTCCATATAATCTCTGTAAACCTTGTATAGCCTGTGCAACTTGATACAGAGATGTAGGATCATTTTCTAAATAAAATTCTTTAAAGGATCCGCTCAATTCCATCGATAATAGATCATTATCAAATGGAAAGAGATCGCATCTGAATTCTTCTAATAATGTAAAACTGCCAAATACGCCACGATTCTGAAGCTTCTTTTGACAAAGTAGACTCTTGCGTGGCACAAAAAATAAATGGAATTCCTTACGTGGTCTCTTACCTTCTTCACTGTAAATATATTAATAAATATACATAGTTTTTATACACAAATTTTAGTAATTTTGGTTCAATATTAAATAATGTTTATCTGGTAAAAGATTTGTTGTATAAACTCACCCATGAACATTTTCAGCAATCAAATCCATTAATTCTAATTGTGGTCTCGAGATAAATATAATATTAGCAATGTTGGGAGGTATTGTCAAAGTTCCACCATACAACGGATACATTTTTACAACACCATACTCTTCTAACAAATTATATTTTGCAACAAGACCGATTGGCCCAGCCAGTGATTGATCCCATATAATAGCCTATATGCAAAAAACACATACACACAATAAAAGTTAATATTTCACAAAAGATTAAATTAATTAAATAAGTTAAATTACTGATTTGTATGTGATACCTTTGACCCATCACACTTTTCCAGCAAGCAAAGTAATTGCTTTCTTGCTTGTTCCTGTATAAGTCCGACATTTAATCTGCCTCCTGTCAAATGAGCCGATGACATATTTACAACGGTATTAAATGCTTCCCATCCAGAGGAACGATTCACTGCAAATAACAGCGAATGACATAGCAGCAAGCGACAACAATCAGTACAAATCAGTAGCCAGAGTCTCAGGCTTACTCTCTAGCTCTAGCATTGGGCTCTAGTAGTGCCGCCTACAGTGCTGCCGTCACTGGCTGTCACTGTCATGTATCGATCTGTTGTGTGCGATATCTCGATTCTGTATCTTCGAGAATATATATCGAAAATAACGCTTGCGATATTCAATATTACAAATTAAGCTGGGTATACATCTACGAACAAGCATCGAACGAACAACGAGCGCGAACGTTCGGATATATTCGTGTTCGTATTCTGAAGTTATTCGTTGCAATAGCGAACAACAGCGAACAACACATAGGTATGCGCGTTTATATCGCTCACGAAATTTCTTTGATGTACCGTCTCATGAGGGAACCGATCCGAATGCGAATCGAATGTTCTGTTTGCTAATCTAAAGCTTAATAATCGTGTCCACGATGTATTTGTGTATAACGTAACTAAATATCGCATCATATTATAAATTTCGTGTTTGTAATGAGTGTATAACTGCAAATATAAAAGCAATAAATATAGCATTATTTTATATTGTTATTAACTTGCCAAAACACATCAAAACTGCACCGATTTAATCATTATTGCAAGGTACGTATGTACTTTATTGCAATGCTGAATGCTGTAAAAATAATATTTAAATTATAGATTAATGCACGCAGAAGATATGAAGAAACTTTAATTGAAATTGATTCTGAAATAACATGCAAACTGTTAAAGTGATTTTTTTTTCATGAGAAAGAAAACATAAAAACACATTTGTTCACTGGTGTGCAAGACAAAAGTAATCTATAATTGAATATCAAATTATTCTGGAAAAATATACAAAAGAGAAAAATTATTTTCATATACATTTTGTCACTGTACAATGTAAGATAGATGTGATAAGAAAGAATGTTTATACTGTTGTCCAGAGTACGCAGTGAAGTTACCCTGTAGCCCATATAGCGCATTTTGTCTCTCTCTCTCTCTCTCTCTCTCTGTGTGTGTGTGTGTGTGTATGCGCGCGCGCGTTCATGTATACGTATATGCGTAGTCGGAGGCTGCGCAGCATCCGCGCAGGGATCACGTAGGCAGCGTCGCTGTGAAGAAGGGATGCGATAGGGGAAATAATTCGGTTTTTAATCCGTGGGTATAGCGACATGGTGGGGGATGTATCCACAGACATCCCTCTTTTCGTCACTCTCCTCTCGCCATCTCAATTCCACTCCTATCCACTTATCCCTTTCCTACTGCTCAGTTGCCTTTCACCCCCGTTGAGCCTTTTACCCTTACATTTGCACCCCACCATCGTTCTTGTCAACCCATGTCCCGCTACGTCGTCCCGACGTTATCTCTGTAACACCCTTCTCGACAAGCGAGGCTCGCTACCGGTCTCGTAGTGACTTTCGTCGTCGGGGGTCGCGCGACATGTGCGTAAGGAAATACCGGTCCCACTCAGGTGGTTCCGATTTGTCGAGTGGTCGTGACAAATCAGCGTGTGATCGACGTTTGCGTGAGTGATACTTGGTTAAATCTATATCGTGAAAAAAGATCAGCAAGAGATCGAAGAAATTGTGCGACACTCGGTGATCAATCGTCATTAGCAAGCTTCATCGTCGCGGTGTGTCGATAGCGAAGGACGAAGTTTCCTTCTTGAGAAGAACAACGAAGATTACGTTCGCGCAAAGTACTTTTTTTTTCAAAATAAACGAAAAATCTCCGGTGTCATGTGGTATATCCGCTAAGGGATATTGTCTCTTCAAATAGTTACCGAGCTCCCGAATAGATCGAACGGATCCTTTAATGCGCGATCATTCTCGATATTCTCGCGTAAGTGCGCGCATATACGCGCGCGCGCGCACGCCCACACATCACACCACACACACACGTACACACACACAACACACACACACACACACACACACACACACACACACACACACACACACACACACACACACACACATATTCAGCGATACTACGTGCGCTGCTATAATGTAATAGTTCATCAACGCGTGTATATTTTACTTGCAGATTTTAAGTAGTACAATTAAAATCTTCCTTAATATTAAAATTACTCTTTTTTAATATATACATATATATATAAAATATATGAACATATATATTAGCAATAAATCAGTTTTGCAACCAATAAACTCGCTCTTTTTCATTCTTATGGCAGGAAGCGGTGTTTCCGCAAGTTATTACAACTCCGTAATTAAATGTCATTCTTTCTCACATTAGTGTTATCATGACTTTCTTATATACAGCTCTTGTCACAACGATTGTGAACGTTTTATTAGACATCGTTTTCTCTTCTTGCATTTTGTCAGACAAATGATAGGTGCTTAACAATGTCTTTTCTTATTTCTTATTTCGACACAATTATTTAATAAAGAATTATTTACTCAGACATCTATTTTCAATGCTCATCAGTAGTAACGTACGATGTATAGAATATTGCGAGTTCATCCCCGCGTGATGTGTTGCATTATTAATCTAAAATTCCTTCTCTAAGATAAAGCATGTGCTTCAAAAACAATTATACAAAGTTTTAGGTATCTAAGAAGCACAGAAAGGCTATACTTGGATCGACGATTTCCACACGAACATTTTAAACTGATATAGTACTGGAAAATTTTCAAAAAAAAAAAAAAAAATCAAAATCTTTTTCGCTTAACACAACAAAGAAATTAACATGGCATTTTCTTGTTGAAAATAAATTTGATTATGAAAAATAAAAGACAAGAAAACAAGAGCTAATAAGAGATAAGTCTACTTATAATGACGTCTCTTTGTCCTTTTTAATTAAATTAAGACATTAAAAGATTGAGAGAGAAACATCTTCAGAATTGTTTTTATCATTTTGACGCGGATAAATTTTTGTTCAAAACGACACATATATTTTAACTCAAACTGATTCATCTTATTCCTTCAAGTTTCATATGTATAGCGGTATATAACTTAAAGGTGAATCCTCCTTTGCGTTTATAATATTAATCTCTGTTAAAACATCTTTTACATTACACACACACACACACGTATATTTAAATATATAAGTTTTTCTGTCTTGTTTTCAATATGTTTTTATTTAAGTACATATTAAGCGTCATTATATATATTTTATGTGATATTCTTGAAAAATCAATTGTTTGTGACAAAAATCATTGCAAACATATATATTAACACGCATGTGTTAATATATAAAAAGTATACAAAAAGACACTATTTGATATTAATCAATAGTATAATTTACTTTTGTTATTATATTAAAAGAGTTAATAATTTTATCCGTGCTATTTTGATTTGCTTTGATCTTAATATCTTGCACACGAGTTTCAAGTTGAAAATAGTTGTTGCAAAAAACTCTCTTCCGTTCTCTTCTTTAATTTTCTTTCGGCAAAACTTTCGCAGATCTTTCTTCAAACATCTGCAGCTGTACTTCATCTCTCATATTCCTTGCCGATTCGATAAGACTGTCCAACGTCGCATGTTCAACGTCGTTTCAAAAAAAAAAAAAAGATTGTCGGAGATGGAAAAAAGACAAGAAGATAGTGATTGTAGTTATTCTTTCTGATCAGCTTTCTGTAGTGTAAACGTTCGCGCGTTATTAATAATATCTCACGTTGCTACTTATTTCTCGACTGTTATATGTAATATAATTAAATATGATAACATGATAATATAAATAGAAAGAGAGAGCAAAAGATAAATTTGAAAGAAATAGAAACAAATATAATTTTACTTAGAGATTCTAATTAAATGTTAAATTATTAAATTATTTATTGTATAGTTCAATAAATCAGATAGCAAAGTATGTATGTTTATTTATCGGTTTTACCGAGCAGAAAGAGAGGAAATTCTCGTTGAAGACAACTGCAAACTGCGACGAGTGTACTCGTGCGCGTGAGCGCTGCTCACTACCGCGTACGCAGTTTATGATAATATTTAATCCAGTTATATAGCGGCAAATATATACGTAGTGCTCTGAGCTCTGAGCACACTTGGACACACCTCGTGCCGCATGGTTAGCGGTCAGTCGATGATTCCGTTTCGACGTTCCGTTGTCGTTGACGATATATATATATATATATATAATCCAGTTACACCCTTAGCTACGAATAGTACGTGCGGCGCTACGTTAGTTTGTCGTGCATTTTGACCGAGTTCTTTTCCAATCTCATTCCCAATCACGGGATCCGATATCGTTGTGTGGTTATATGTGCTTTAATTGTTCGTTAGCAATAACTATTACTGAGGTTTGTGACGCCGGATGTTGCGTGTCACGTAGATTAACATCATATGCTCGCTGTTCCGTTTTAATTATGATTATCTACCGACGACGTCGGCCACATTCGTTGGCCAATATGTCATCCATTCATCTATATTGCACATTGATGTCATTCATCGGCAATTTGTTCCGCTATATATAACGGCTAATGCCGTTTTATGTTATACGGAAGATCATTTCTCTCTCGCAACGTTACGGAATTCATCAAGGATTATTATTCGCGCGCGCGATCGGATATCAGAGAGTGTCGCGCTTTTATCGTATATCGCGTACCTACTGGTCTAGATACACATACTATGTCGTGCGTTCCAATATCTTTTAGTTTTTGCGCTTTAAGTTACCTATAAATTTAGTCACGTCTTACTATATTAAATTTGACTACGATGTGAATATAACACGACGCGAATGAATAACACAACAAGAAAATTCACTCATTTTTATCGTTTATTTGCATTATAAACCAAGATCAGGGTCATGTACATATTAGATTGTGTGCGTATTAGAGATCTCAAGTTACGGGATAAAATATTGACACATAGTTCATATTTTTGTATTATGTGTTTTGATCGTTTTGTTTTCTTATGATAACATGCGCTATACGAAATTAAAAGTATTGACAGTGTGTTAACGTCGATGGATGTAAGATATAGTTATTAATGTATTTCTCTCTCTTTCTTTCATTTTTCATCGCGATAATATTGCAGAATTCGGAAAGTGCCGTTTCACACGACAAGATTCTCAATTTTTGTTTCACTAAAGCTCACAACATGACACCTGCAACGGACTTTTTTCTCGTTTCAAAGTTTGCTTAATAATCAGATTGTTGAAATTAAAAAAATTTTCTTTTTTTTTTTTTTTTAAATAGCATTTTATTAAGCATTAATCTTCACTTAAGACCGAAGACACGAGAATAAAAGAAAGAAATGAAAAAAAAATTGAAAACTATGTGAAAAGCAAGTAATTGAACGTGAAGGGAAAGAAAACTGATATAGAGAATTCAAATATCATTTCGATCGGTCAACTAAGAAAACGGGACGACTTTCTTTCTTTCAACTTCTTTCAAATAACATACACACACACACACATATATATATATATATATGTATATATATATATATATGTACAAATTATATAAATTTTACTCATAGAATTACAATGTGTAAATGGCAGTAAACATGAGCTTTTGTTTTTATGTAACTCGACAGACTGAACACAAAAGAATATCGATCAACATAGATTAACAGTGTTTCTTAGGTTGTCCAAGAAAATTATTTGCGTAAGCGATTTCAACGTGAAAAGTCGCGATTCATCAAAGGATGGAAAGAAATCGGAAAAACACGCGATTGCGTGGAAAGACAGGATTTGTGTCCACGTGCGTTTTTTCTTGAGATTTACGACGTGCGTTTGTACAACCGTGTGCGTGCTAAATAAACACGTTGCGTGATAACTAATCAACAAACAGGTGATGTCATTATATTTTGAATAGATGTGCGGTAATTGCAAGTTTACGATTAATGTGCGAGCCGAACTTGTAAATACGCAAGTATTTTCTGAAATTTCCGTTTTTTTTTTTTAAGTTTTACATAAATATTTTTTTATTCAACATAAGTTGAATTGGATTGGATTTTATATAATCGAAAGCAGAAACTCGCGAGCGTCACGGGAAGTATAGAAGAGAAAGAAAGACAAAGTGTGACTGATCGATTAAAGACAAAGGAAGCCACGTCTCTTGCGTGCAAGTAGACTCGAGTCGTCCGGCCGATAACTGTTATCAGTTTAAA
Source organism: Pseudomyrmex pallidus (assembly GCA_014825455.1). Lineage (NCBI taxonomy): Eukaryota > Metazoa > Arthropoda > Insecta > Hymenoptera > Formicidae > Pseudomyrmex > Pseudomyrmex pallidus. The sequence continues at coordinate 795 of QVNV01020811.1, read as the reverse complement.
GAAATCATTGCAAAAACTCGTGGAAAGACAAAATGTTGAAAAACAATAATTATATATCATAAGAGAGAAGAAAATTGATAATATCTTTGCGCAATATCGATGTCATATGTATTTAACCGAGTGGTCTGGATAAAAATGTTGGAGAGGAGAGAGTCGGAAATTGAGTTAAAAGTGAAAAAAAATTGCTGATACACGCGCGCGAAGGAGAAAAAATTGATGCGATTCGGACAACGCTCTTCGGATGAAACAGCGAGAACATTTTTTGGAATCACGATTGCCGCGGCGGCGGCGCGATTATTTGGAAACGTCGTTGTGTGAAACGCGACGTGTCGAGGAAATGAAAGTACTTTTGGAAACCGAAAGTACCATCAGCAAAGTAAAAGGAGAAAAAGAGAGGATCACGTAAGTCTATATTTTTATTCTCTCGCGGGAAATCAGTGACCGAAGATAGGAGTCAACGAGAGTCGAGAGGATACCGACACATTGCCTATCTACCCCGTTCTTTAGCATCGTGACCGGCAAATTGATAACGAGTTAATCGTCACGTCGTTCTGAGAAAACGAGCCGTGTTTCGTGAGGAAAGAAAGAAAAGCGCACAAGCCTATGGAAAGAGGTTTACGTAAGTCTGAAAGCTCTTTTTCCCCGCATTTATTGATGCTCATTTTACAACTGCACACCGGGGAATTATTTTCAAGTTTTATGATAGATCTATCGAACGTGCTTCTTCGCATCGTTCACCTATTGTAGAGAATTCGCTTTCAGACGCGTACAAACGAAAAAAAAAAAAAAAAAAAA
>QVNV01020782.1:0-24894 GCA_014825455.1 Pseudomyrmex pallidus | reverse complement strand
TACTCAATATTACATCATATCGTGTATACTTTGTTATTTTTAATAATATAATTTGCATGTCACAATGTGCCCCGGTCTCCCCTACTATCTCTAACTAAGAAAGTTTCTGAAAAACAATTTTATGATAAAAAAAAAATTTGAAAAATTGTTTCTTTATCATATCAAGGAAGGCTAACGTTTAATTAGTATGGAAAAAGAGATAATATAAAACAAAAAAAAAAAGATAGTCGCTGCAGTAAATCGTGTATAAATACACGATTACCGCATTATACATATGTGTGTGGTATGTACATATATATACTTTACTTTCTCATATACAAAAATATATATATATAAATTGATATATAATATAATATACATATTTGTATAATTGTTATCAAAAAGTAACAACAAGTAATGTTGCATAAACATTTTAAAATTATTTCTCTTTGCGCGGTTGTAAGAAAATGTTTTATCAAATACGCATTGCGCACACGCAAAAAAATAGAGAGAGTAAGGAAGTTTTGAGCGATGAATAATATTACACACATTCGAACATTTTCAATTCGAATTAGATGATCTACTTTACATGCCATCATAAGCAGGTCCACCGCCGCCCTCAGGCACGACCCAATTAATGTTTTGGCTCGGATCTTTGATATCACATGTTTTGCAGTGAATGCAATTCTGCGCGTTGATTTGTAATCTTTCACCGTCACCGCTTTCCAGTGGCACGAATTCGTAAACACCTGAAAGTATATTTTACGCACACGTTGTGGATATGTAAGATCAGAAGAAGATTGATTGCGATTATTTCGTAAATGCGATATTTTTGTACAGTTTTCAGACGCCACTATCTTCATTAGAAGGAAACAGAAGAAAAATTATAAGACCGGAAATAAAAAGGAAAAATATGGAAAATATAAGAAAGAAAACAACACACTAAAATAAGGATTTTCAAACACACAATAGTAGAAAGACGCATACGTAATTATTTACTTAAAAAACTTTCATCTCTCGAAACACACAAGCTTCTAATTTGATCTTTTAATTCTCGTACTACTATTCATTATCCGAAAAATGTATTATATACATTACTAACGTACATATAATTCATACAAAAAAATTTTTATATAACAGTTTCTTCAAAAAAAGTATATAATAAAGTTTAATGAAAGTATATAATTAAACTTTAATAAAAATTACCGTGCACACACAAATGTAAAAGTTAATTTTTCGCAAACTGAAAACTTCGGAACAAAGGTTAACAAAGGATAAATGGTAGCGAGGTTGTTGGCCGGAGCTAGGTGTAGAGCTCTGTTCGATTTCGGGGATTGAGCTTGGTCCGGGGTTGTCTAGCCAAGCGGGGGTTGTCCGGGTGGCTCAGGTTCAAGGACACAACGGTCGATAAACCCCCGACAAGACTGGAAAAGAGGAGAGGGAGGAGATACAGCTCGAGAGAGGGCGGAAGAGGAAGAAGTCGAATTGCTAGCAGACTGCAGAAATTTATCCCAAACGAAATAGATTGCTTCGTAACAATATCCTTAATATTTCGAATAATTCCACGTTAAAATCTCATCAAAAATTAATTGCAGTAAATATATGAATAGTCGAGAAAGTTATCTATAAAACGTAAATATTAAAATTTAAATAAATAATTTGATGTAAAACATATGCAAGATATACCTCAAACATTGCAATGCGTATATGTATGTGACATCTGTTCGTTGTCTACAGAGAAATTTATATTTAAGCAACTTAGTTGTAATATTAATGTTTCATTATTCTAAAATTAAACTCATAACTGCATTTCAATTTGTGCGGGAAACATAATTTTATAAACTTTTGTAATTTAACTTTTGTAACATATAACAGAGCAACACAGTTAGAAATTTATTTCTAAAAAATTATTATAGACAAAAACTTGAACGTTAGAAAATAAAATCTAACGTTTTTTGTGCAACAAAAAAATTAATTAAAACTTACTAAACGATGTTAATATAAATTATTGAAATAATAAAATGTATAATCATGTAATAAACTGAGACTCACCAGCAGGGCAGAATCGTCCTTCAGGACCAGCAAATTCAGCTAGATTTCTTTTAACCGGAACGGTGTCGTCAATCAAAGTTAAATGGGGTGGTTGATCAGCTTCATGATTTGTACCAGTTAAAGCCACTGATGACAGAAGATCGAAAGATACTTCATTGTCCGGTTTGGGATAGTCTATAGGTGTCGATTTAGATGCGAGTTTCAGTTTCTCATAATCGGGACCTGTGAACACAAGATATATAAATTTCTATTATGTTTAAAATATCTTTCAGAAAATTCTTTTAAGATGTCTTTGCAGAAATATGTCTTCTTACCTCCGTGGGAGAAAGTCCATGGTTCTTTGCCTTTCAGTAACATCGAGAATCCGGAATAGATCAAACCACCGTAAAGTCCCAGAGAAGTATGAAAACTGGGCCTTATATTTCGTACAGCTTTGAGTTCTTTGTAAACCCAGCTATTTTTTATTTTATCTGTGTACGACTTTGGTTCTAAACCTTTTGTCGGTGAAGTGTTATTTTCGGCATCTATAATCGCTTCAACAACGCTTTCTGCAGCTAGCATGCCACTTTTCATAGCATTGTGAGTTCCTTTAATTTTAGGTACGTTTAAAAAGCCTGCAGTGCATCCAACAAGGCAACCTCCAGGAAATTGAAGTTTGGGAATAGATTGAAATCCACCTTCTACTAATGCTCTAGCGCCATAAGCTATTCTGCGATTAGAAGTAACAAATATAAAGAGCATGAAAGTTTTAAACAAGACAATAAGCAATGTGTACTTGATAATTATTTACAATTTATTGTCTTTGCTCTTTTATTTTAATAAAAACTCTTGACAACATATAAAAGTCAAAATAATTGGCGCTGTATCCGTTAATGTAAATTAATATAATTTATAAATATATATCGGATGCTTGGCTTACAGTAAAAATAAATATATGAAGATCCCCAACATCCTCACAATTAAATATAAACTTTTTATTTAAATATAATTTATAATTCTGTGTAATTTAAAATTACTAACCGTTTCCCTCCTTCAAACGTTGGTCTAATACTGGGATGTTGTTTAAATTTTTGAAATTCTTTGAACGGAGATAAAAATGGATTGCTATAATCCAATCCTACAACAAAGCCTACGGCAACCAAGGGTGTTTCTTCATTCAAATGATATAAAAATGAACCTCCATAGGTATTTTTATTAAGTGGCCAACCAATTGTATGTTCAACTGCTCCAGGTCTATGTTTACTTGGTTCTATCTCCCAAACCTTTAGAATATGTTTCATATATAACCACATTTTTAAACGTTGTCGTGCAATTCAGTGATAATTACCTCTTTTAATCCAATCGCATATGTCTGGGGCTCACAATCTTTTCTAAGATCTAATTTCTTTGATAATTGTTTTGTTAGATGCCCATGGCAGCCTTCTGCAAATATAGTACATTTTGCATGAAGTTCCATGCCCCGTTCGAACGTATCTTTTGGCGAGCCATCTTTAGCAATACCAACATCATTTGTGGCCACTCCTTTCACAGATCCATCCTCATGATAGAGGATTTCTGCCGCTGCATAGCCAGGATATATCTCAACACCAGCAGCTTCTGCTTGTTGGCCTAGCCAGGCCACAACGTGTCCTAATCTATACACACAGAAATGTTCACAAATAAATAATTTTTATAATTAAAATAAATTTGTTATTTGACATTTATTTATGACCTTCAAACTTTAATTTTAGATTTACCTTACTATAAAATTTCCATGGTTATACATTGGTAACCCTTTAAAGATAGGTATATTTATCCTTTTCTGTTCTGTCAAAAATGCAAATTTGTCTTCTGTAACAGGAGTATTTAGTGGTGCACCTAGTTCCTTCCAATTTGGAAACAGTTCGTTTAAGGCAATTGGATCCAAGCAAGCGCCACTAAGAATATGACCGCCAACTGTAGATGCCTTTTCAACAACAGTTACTCTAAGTTCCTTGCCATGTTTCTCTGCCAGTCTACGAGCTTGAATAGCTGCTGATAATCCAGCTGGACCACCTCCCACAATAAGAATATCGGTTTCGTCGACAAACCTTTCCATATTTATATCTAATGCATAAAAATATATATATGTGTATGTATGTAATAGAAATATATATATTTATATCTATTTGTATAAATAAAAAAAGAAAAAAGTTACCTTTCCATCGTGAATCTGTCTCCCTGGGAATTACTGTATAGTGAGTTGTGATTTGAGGGTATTTGGAGTCTGAATAAGCTCTTTGGAAAATTCTTTGTAGCTTTTGCACTAAGAAGTAAAATCCTAAAGTTAGTTATTTAAAAACATATATATATATATATATATATATATATATATATGTACTTAATTATTTTTATATTTTAGCACTTAAAACTATATCAACATTCCCTCTTGTATAATCATTTCAATAGAAATATAAGTACAGAGCATCAAAAGCAAAGAAGATAATATATGTCACAGGGGCAAAGTACAACAGTGTTTATATTATTAACCTATCATATAAAGCTTAATTTTGTGCTCAAAGTCTATTTATTAGCTGTTAAACACATTAAATATATATTATTAAAAAATAAGCTTATACTCTCTTGTAATTATAATTATTGATATTTATCAAAAACAAAATATATGCAGCTTCACAACTACACAATAAATGACATATAAAATTTATACATGTTATCTTTTTTGACATTGTTATTTATTTACTTATAAAGCTGTTATTTTAATAATATATATCATTATCATTTTTTATTAAAAAAAATAGTATCATACTTACAAAGCAAATTCCAATACTGTTTAATTAGCTTTATAAAAATACATGGGAGAAGATTTAAAAAAAAGAAAGAGAAAGAGAAAAATGCAGGCAAAACAAGTATTAATAAAAAGTTGACACTTACATTTTGTACTAGACGCACCAAACACAACAGAAGCCATAATTGCACACAGGCAACACACAACTGCTGATTAGTGTTTGTGTGACAGCATGTGACAGTAAACATTCACTGATGAGCAAATTGAGTAAATGCCCAGGCTAATTCGCGAGCTGCAGGAAAGAGACAGAGCACAGAAAAAAATTTATCTCTCTCTCATCTCGTCATACTCCAGTCACTAGCAGCCGCCGACGACCGACCAGATTACTTTATCGACACACGATCATCGATCACCGATCTAGAACAAAATAATATTGCTTGCAAAATGACCGTATGGTGCAAGTATATGTTGCACAGCGTGAAGTCTTTGTGTGACATTCAGATGCAGCAGCACCTGATGAGCACTGCGATGGTACATCATGTTTAACGCGCTATGTGAACATTATTATGCCAATGCTGTGTAAGTAGTGTGCCCAGATCGCAGGGTGCCAACAAATGAATTTTATTTTCGAGTGTATGTCAGCCGTAAGTACGCCTTGATAACAATTCGTCGGCATAAAAGTGTGGCAATTCCAAACATGAATGTTCAACATATGATAAGAGTTTCACGGTGTGCTTGCGTGATTGCTTATATCTGATGGTAGCATATCACATAGACATATAGTATATTACACCTATGGGTGTAGTAATTACATCAGCGATGACAGATGTATACATGTATACGTTGTTTATAGTCTCGCAGAATAACTTATAAATACGGAGGACTCATGAGGTGTGAAACTCTTGGAGGAGCAAGAAATTCAGGTGAGGAGTCACATACGAAAGGATCACGGAGAAGATCTCGCGCTCCAGAGCTGTCTAGAGCACCGCTAGGGTAAGGGAGCAAGGAACCTCTTGGGGCGGCCAGGTCCGATGTGATCACGTGATCCATGTGTTTACCAAGATGGTGAATGTCCGCCGTGCGCCACACACCGCTCTGACGTTATCTGTCCGTGCTGTGAGCGAGTGGCCGCGCGGCGCTTAAATGTCTGAATAGTCGCGCCATCAGCTGTGCTTCTTCAAGTGCACGGTACGCGGCGCAACGACAACATAATTCCTTCGATACGCCGCGGAACGTGTCGTAGAATCGCGTCCCGGACGAGTCGATCCCGTCGTTCGTGCGTCGTCCTCGTTTGTTTCTGGCGTCTCCTCACTTAGCGTTTTCTTCGTCGTGCGGAACACACAAGGAACGAGCGAAAGTTGGAAAGTGGACGGCGCCACGCATTGCGCTACTGTGCACGGCGTGTCGTCGCGTTTTTAGTGTCGCGTAACGGGAGGATATTTTTTTGGTTCTGGAATATATTTTTGTGGACGCGCGTGATATCGCCAGGAGATGCCACGATTCGACACGGCGACGGCGACGGCGACGACGACGGCGGCGACGACGGCGGTGGTCACGGTACGATGATCATCTCATCGCGCGCGAATCCATTGCAGTCTCCGCGCAACGGTATTCTTGCAAGTCTCCGTATCTCACGATGTCGTTCATACGTCTCGTTACATCGAGTTTATCTCTCGATCACTTATTGTCTACACTGTAAATTTACTGCAGGATCTCTGTTTTCTTATATTGCACTGCTCAAGAGATATTCCAAAACTCTTAAAGGCCTAATTCCATTTGCCGATAATGTTGAGTTTCAAGACTATCAGGTATATCACTCTCTTTACAATGATTTGTTTTGATTCTGCGAGATAATGTTAATCATGTAGATAATTTAATGCTGTTTGCTCTTTCTGTTTTCTTTGTCTCTTTATTCTTTAATAGCAGATGATTTCCTTATAGATTAGTGCAAATAAAGAGCACTGTATCAAGGAACATCTAAATGTCAAGAGGTATCCTTGCATAGCACTCAGTGCTACGGCCAGGTGTTCTTAAACATGGCCACGTATCAAGTTGACTACCAGTGGTTAGTGCATGTTTTCTTGCATCACACCTAGTGCTTCTCTTTTAATTATGAGTTTATCAATTGTTATTGTTTATCACACTTCATTGCAGGGCTTATTCCATCATGGATTCATCAAGAATATCCACTTTTTTAATATCAATTCTACTGATAGTTTATGGTAGTTTCCGATCTTTAAACATGGAGCAAGAAGCAAGGGAAAGGGAAAAAGAAAAGGAACGTAGTAATTTATTGACTGGGATTACAAGTAATAGTATCGCTGGCACTGCGGACGGCGCTAATGGAGGAAGAATTCAAACCTTAGATACGATGCATGCTCTCTGTCTACCTCTTGGTGCTTCCATTTCTCTACTCATCATGTTTTTCTTTTTTGACAGTATGCAGATGCTTCTTGCAATCTGTACAGCCAGTAAGTTTAATGCAAATACAGATTAATATTTTACATTTCTAGTATAAAATATAATAATTGTTTGTGATTTAAAGAATATCCATATTTTACTAACTAACAAATCTTTATTTGCAGTTATAGCTACAGTTGCATTGGCGTTTCTTTTATTGCCTATGTGTCAGTATATCATTAGACCATGTTCTGATGGTAATAAAATATCTTTTGGCGTTTGCGGGAGATTTACGGGTGCGGAATTGCTCTCATTTTCGCTCAGTGTGAGTATAGTATGCATCTGGGTCTTGACTGGACATTGGCTGCTGATGGATGCGATGGGTATGGGTTTGTGTGTGGCATTTATCGCATTTGTTCGACTACCTAGTCTCAAGGTATCCACGTTATTATTAACTGGACTGCTGATTTACGATGTCTTCTGGGTTTTCTTTTCATCTTATATATTCAGCACAAACGTAATGGTTAAGGTGAGTGTTACAAATTTCTTGTGTCTAAATAAGATATAAGTTAAGATGGTATTAGAGCTTTTGGAAGTGACAAAAGTAATGCAATTTTCAGAGTTGAAAATATTTTTTAACGGCATACATCTCCTTAATAGAAATATATTATTATAGATATATTAAGAGTGTATGTGTGTGAGAGATTAATATTTATATGTGATATCTTTTTTTTAAATAAATTAACATGTTATTATATATGTCATATCTTTCTTACAATGTAAGATATGCATTGTAGGATAAAAAAAGTAAATTACACACTATATCTGCATATTTATAGTATGTTAATACATGTAATAATTGTATTTTATGACCTGTTTTTGTTATTTCTCACACAGGTAGCAACTAGGCCTGCAGATAATCCAGTAAGTCTCGTGGCTAGGAGATTACACTTAGGTGGTGTGGCGAGAGCTGCGCCAAAATTACCTTTACCAGGTAAACTGGTTTTCCCATCGATGCATCAAGCGGGACACTTCTCGATGCTGGGTCTTGGCGACGTTGTTATGCCGGGCCTCCTACTTTGTTTTGTCCTACGATACGATGCATACAAAAAGACTCAGCTGTTGCCTGGCGGCTGCGAAACTGGAGTACCACCGCCACGTCATTTTAGCCGACTTAGTTATTTTCATTGCTCTCTGATTGGTTATTTTCTTGGTCTACTTACCGCCACTGTAAGCTCTGAGGTGTTCAAAGCTGCGCAGCCTGCCTTATTGTACCTTGTGCCCTTCACTTTGTTGCCATTGCTTACAATGGCATATTTAAAGGTATCTTTATTTTCTCGTATGTCTCTCCTTTCTTTTCTCTTTCCTCTCTTTCTCTCCTATCTTTCTTATATTTTAATAGATATTCCTCTAATTAGATCTTTCTTCTTCCATGTAAAATAACAGATAGCTGAAAAATATTTTTCTGTAGCTAAATAGCTGTGTAAGCTAATGTATCAATTATTTTCAGGGAGATTTACGTAGAATGTGGAGTGAACCATTCATATCTCATCAACCTTCTAAACATATGGACGTTTGACAAGAATCATGGATACCCGTACATCGTGCTTGTGTTAAAGGCAAAATTCTTGTCTGTGCATGAAATTCATTATGTAACTATATTCTTATGTTCATTGACTGTCATTTATAATGTAAGTAACGTTTTCTATATACATACTCTACATATGTGAAACGCGCGCAATATATCCGCATTCTTTTTATTAAAAGTCAATAACGATCATATAGAAGACAATTCCCATCTATAATGAGCAATGCAATTATTTGAAGTGTAAGTGTAAAAACTGAGAATTAAAACTGCATAAATAATTTAAATGTAATATAATGTCACGAATGTAATGTTAGCGCTGCAATCAACTTTTTACCGAGATTATAGAAAAAAAAAAAACAATGAATTCTCAAAGAAATATTCTAGGAATGCCAAGCGACACGTATATTATTGGCATTCTTTCTGTGTCTTAACTTGATGTTATATATGAATAAACATTACGCACAGTAGATAATTTAATTGATATATATACATGCATACATACATGTATATTATATACACAGTTTATACATTTACGTGTGTGTGTGTGTGTATATATATATATATGTACAGTATTACCTGGATATTAGCAAAAATTTTATTTCAAAAAAATTAATTGCTTGACGAAATTATCCTGATCGCTCGGAAAGAAGGATAAAAGAAGAACATTTAAGAGCGCGATCTGAACTTTTATAACTGAATCTTTTGTCTTGTGGTAGACAGAAACTTTTGTTTATGAATAAAGTTCAAGGATTTCAAGCTATGAAGTGCAAATGCATTTGTGAAATAACATTTGCGCTTCAAAGCGTTCTATCTTTGTTCTTCATCAGATGCAAAATAGAAAATAACGGAACATGTGTGGCGCTATGTTGTTCATCGCAGTTTATATCCAAGAAAATTTTAGTTGCTAATATCCAGATAATATTGTATAACTTTGTACATATATATTTCGCGCTACTAAGTATAATATAGCTAACGACTATGCAATCTGGTGGTTTTAATTTAACAAAAAAAAAGTCTTTCATTTTTAATATAAAATTATTATAACTAATCTTTACGGATATAATTTACCTCTTTCTCTCGGTTATATAAAAACGAAATACAATAAACGCTAAATATTATTCCTGTGAAATTTAGTTATAAACGCCTTGTTACAAAAATGTCACTTTTTCTTCACTGCATTTGATCGAAATCGAATTACGTGCGACTGTGTAGTTACGAGTAGGACAATATGTACACTATTCATCGAACATTCGGATAAGAACATTGCAGTATTACACAAATTCAGTGCATGTAGGTTGCAATTTTGTTTTTCAAGATTTCACTTTCAATATTAAAAATCTGTAATATACGTAACGTGAATTATAGATTTTCAGTGAATACTGGAAGTGAATCTTGAAATACAGCTTCAATATCGAATAAAATAGTAGGACTGAACATGCGATACATTAAGATTCCTCGGTAATCTCACAACCATTTTTGATTTTAATAACGTCTTCTGACGTCAAAATCCAAGATGGGAAAATTATCGAGACTCAATGTCTTCAAAAGGGAAGAAGACTTTTCCTCTTTACTGCTTAGAGAAAAGTTTCAACTTCTCTTACAGGAGACATTAATGTATGATACCACAACTTATATATTAACAATTTTATATACTTGAGAGCACGCAAATTTTCGAGTTACAGTAACCAACGGCACGCTTTCTAATATTGTGGTTTTTTGCTGCTTGTTAAAACAAATCTTTTATAGAAAAATAGTTTATTTATTTTCGACATATTAGTAGAAAACGTTAAAACTGTATTGTTAAAAATAATTACAAAGGGGTTGTTCATAGATAAAAATGCTTTTTAAATAAACTCTTGCTATGGATAGGCTGTAAAGACTTTGTATGTTTATTTAAGGACAAGACTGAAAATAATATGTATAAAAGCCAATTTATTAAAACCAGTGTTATATGAAAGATAAACTATTTGTTTGTTTTATCATTTTCTTGGATCAACTTATAACAGTGTATTGCATATTAATAAAATAATATGTATTCTAAAATATTATACATATATATATAATGTAGAGAGAAAGAGAGAGAGAGAAAAGAGAGAAAGTATTGTCTCTAAGAAAAATAAAATAATAATATTTCGTATTTCATAAAATTGTATAAATATTAATTTATTAATTATGATTATGATTTTATAAATATTATTATACAAATTTTTGAAAGTAATCGTATTTTTTAAACTAATTTAATCTGTACAGAATTTTAATTCTTACTTTTTAAACAAATTTAATTCTTATAGAATTTTAATTTCATCACAAGAAAAGATTTTCTACGAAGAAAAAGCGTTACTAATATCGTCATCTTTAATTCTTTAACTATTTTTTTTTTTTTGTTTTCATTTATCTACCTGTCCATAGCGTCAGCAATCTTCTTCGTCATTATCATTATGTATTTTAAAAAGTTTTTTAATTCATTTTATATAGATAATACTTTTATGTAATAAAACAAAGAGAAAGGAGGAGAATTAGAAAATATGTCTTGATTACTTCCACTATTTAGTCACAAAAAAGTTCGGAGAGATGTGTTTGTGAAATTTATTTATTTTAAATATATATTTATCTATATTTTATATATTATGAGAAAATGTTCACAGTAGTTCGGATTAGCGAGTTTGCACTTTGTGATTTTTTTAACAATTTAAATAACTTTTTAATATATAAACGTTTTTATACTTCTGTTATACATAGTTTGAAAATGTTTCCAATGCACTATGTATGTGTACATATAAATACTTGAGATAAGAGGGAGAAAGTTTACTATAGAATTTTTGTTATACTTCTCTAAAGAGATTCTGATTATCGAGTGAATAACCGAATGAAATGTACCTATGTATTTAGAATATGATATGTAGAACGTATCTCAAAGAATATCGTTTATGATTTTTATAATAGGTGTGTACGTGCGCGTGCGTGCACGCTCGTGGAGTATGTGTGCGCATAATTTATAAGACGTACTTGTTATTAAAAAGTAGTTTATATTTTTTACTTTTCTTTACGCTTTAATTGATGTTTTCGAATAAAAAAAAAAATTAAGAAACATTTATATTGAAATATTTATGTATAGTAAAATAACTTAGTTTATGGCAAAAATGGGAGATACATTATTTATTGAATGATTTCATTCTCTTTTTTAATATATAAGTAACAAACGATTTATTGATAAATCTTGAAGTCTGAGAAATGAATTGTTTTTTATGAATTATTATTTATTACAGTAGAATATTACAAAAGCACTGAATATGCTCCGCATATAAATTTCAAGAAATGTATATAAAATAGGTGCTCCCTTTGGTTTTTCCACAAACTAAGTGACAAAAGAAAACTAGTACTATATATATATATATTAATGATATGACGTATATGTATGATAAAATGATCAAGGAACAGGTATAAATAAAAACACTGAATATATTACATATAGATAATACATTAAGAGCACTTGCTTATACTGTTGCAATTCTTGACTTGCATGTGTACACACACGGTTATGTACATTTTTATATATATAATAAAAACCCAATCATTTCGATTTGGTCGCGTTGAAATAGTAAAATTATTGATAACAAATTTATGTGTTTTCTTTTTAACCATTTTTATCAACAATATTCACTAACGCTTGCAAAATACTTCATAATATTACAATTAAAGCTACTCTTTATAAACCTGAGTATTAACTTGTACTCTTTAAATTCGCTTCTGATAAAAAATATAGGTATTATAGTTTCTTATGTGTTTATATATTCTAAGAGTTTAAATAGTACACACTCACTTGTGTGTGTGTGTGTGTATATATATATATATATATTCTTTTACTTAGATTAAAATTAGATTAATTATTTATAATTACACAAAAGTTTTAAGACAAATTTAGACGCTAGTATGTCCTATCGTCACATTATCCAAGTTTCTCTTTATACTCTCTAAATCCTTCATATCCGAAACCGCACTCTCACATTTGTAAACTACCAAAGAGTGATAAAAGTGAACAGCAAAAGCGACAAATACTATGAGCACGGGAATAACTATCACAGTGCTGGCAGTGGCGGCAGTAAAGGAGTAGTCCCAGAATTTTACCCAGCAAAGAATAGCCACTTCTACCAGAAAAAGAAACAGTCCTAATATTGTCGAAAACGCCCAAGCCAGCTCGATGAAACCGCGCATTCTCTCGTGCGGCGACTCCGTTATAAGTCGCGAGACCTGAAGCTTACTTATGGCCTCTATATTGGGTAAGAGATACGTGCTTATCATAAGCGCGAAGATATGCACTGATACTAAGAAAGTAGTGCAGACTGCGAACATTACGAAAAGCCACTCCGGTACCGCTGTCGGTTCATTGATTTGCAATTCCACCATTGCTACCTAGAAAAAACGACGAGAGATAGTAAAGATAATTGACTTGGATTTTAAAAATTAATAAAAATTAAACGTAATTTAATAAAAAATATATAAACGTTATTTATAACAAAAATATTATATAAACGTTTTATGCGCGCGTGCAGCGTGTGCACATATATCCATATGTGTATAAGTCATATCTGTCGGATATTTAAAAAGATATATTAATAAGAGAGAAGTACATAAAACAAATTAAAGAAAGTGATATCTCTCTTTCTCTCTCCCTTCTTTGTCTCTCTCTTTATCTTTCCTACTTTATATAACTATAGATGTGCACAGAGATTACATAGAATTGTCGTCGACGTCAATTTAACTATTTTCAGGAAACGTTGTGTAATCATACACAACCCGCTCTGAGTTCGATTTCCAGGAAAATAAGTCTATTTAAATGATTTTCAAGAAATTTATAAATCACAAATATATGTAAGTGAATGAAATTATAAATCATAAATATTAGTAATACCACGTTCTCGCGCACAAATGATAAGACTTTCCATATTATACAACAGTAACTTAGTTTAGTTCTTTCTCTCTCTCTAAGCTGTAAAATTAGTTTTTTTGACAAAATATTTGAAGATTTAACGTATAACGATGACGAATACAAAGTTATGTAAATTTACCATGGCAAATCCACTAAGAAGCTCGGATGTGGTCGCGGTTGCTTTCAACTTGGCCCTGCTCATGTGAAGTCTTCTCCACGATAGACTTTCCGGTCCATCGTGCCGGTCGAAATGTGAGGGTGGCGTCGGAGGCGGAATTTGTGAATTCGGACAAGTGCAGCAACACGTGTACAATCCATTGTTTAAAATATGATTGTTCGAATTGGAATACGGGAGTGTATTCGGCGGTCTCATGTCCAGAGACATGTATCTGTTATTGTTGTATCTACTTCTCGGCGACAGGACCAATTCGCTCTGAACGGGATACAATGTATTCCTGGAACTTTGCGTTGACAGACTTGATTCGCTCATTTGATAAATCGGTTTCGCTGGCGGATACGCGAGGGACATCGGTCTGGGCCTTTGCGTACTGTGAGAAAACTTCCACAATGGCGAGAAGTCACTTTGCGTTGACTTGTTGAATTTGCCGCATCCTTTTGCATCGTCCCTCATGTCGTTGAGCATGGTATTCGAGTTCAATTTTCCTTGCGCTACGGCAGCTTTATTATTTTCATGTTGCAGGTCATCAACGAGAGCGCTCATCTTGAATCAAGTTTGGTCAGTGTGCGACGATATATTGTTTGTCTCACATTTATTTGTACGAAAATTCATTTGTGCATTTCATTCATCGCGAGAAATGTCGAGTCTCATTGCCATCGAGAAAGTGCCCATCAAGCGTAGTTTCATCAAATATTCAAAATATATGTGCAGATATGTCAAGGTGCATTACATCATATATACAATTAACTTGTTCTGCTGTAAGATGTCCGTGGTCGTGTATATAATCATTCGTTTTATATAAATTAATTGCAGCGAGATACACACACACATACACACACACGTGCGCGCGCGCGTGTACACAATTATCAAGCAAGATTTATTATAGGTACCTCGGAGAATTATACACGTCTGTGTGTGCACATAACTGAGAATGTTATAAGACAGACGACGTGGCACAATAAGATGCACACAACGCAGTGCATTATTTTTCCTCAGAACAATGCTTTATAAGTGTCGGCAAACGCGGCACATGATAAAAACGTGCGTCCTACGGTATGTGCACGCGCTCTTCGAAAGACTCCACGCAGCTATACCGCAAGTGCTTGGTGCGCGCTTGAGCTCCGACTGAAGACTGGACTGAAGGATTGTCTAGTCAAGGTATCATCGTGACGTTATCGTCTGAATCATAACAATAGTACGATGTTAATTACCTTCAAGTCGTACCTGCAACATTAATAACCGATTATGTGGACTGTCGCGTATACTTATAGAACTGAATGTATAACAACCCACCTGCACATTACAGTGTCTTACTAGAGACACCAAACAGTAGACATGATTAGATGTTACGATAATACTTTTTTTTTTTTTTTTTACTAATGATATGTTTTTACTTATAATCAACAGCAAAAAAAATGTCTCACCGAACAATGCTGCCGCAACGTGAAACTGATAATAAGTGTCAATCGCAACGCATTGTTATTTGCTCTTTACGGTAAAAGATAAAATATATCCTCAAGATTCTTATCTCGAGTTCTTTCTAATTAACTCGATGCTGGAATTTTTTTTTACAGCACCCGCAATATCCATCAGTACGTTGCGATTGCTAAATCGCTTTACGAGCACGTTGAGATATTGACGAAGAAAATCTCCTAAGAGTCTTCTTCGTAAACATACTGTGCGATACGTACGATGGTATTATTATTTATGAACTGGTCTGCGTCCTGACAGAGCCGGAATTAATTGCTTGTGCGCCACGTACATTTCGTTGTATACGTGTTATTCACCGCGTAATCGTTTGCTGCAAATGTGCGGAGATTAGGCATAAATGTTCGTGTGACTATACATAAGACATTTCATCTTACTTGGGTTTTTTTTCTTTTTTGCAAAAGAGGGAAATACCGGACTCTTGAAGTTGAATGTGGCCGGCCACTACCTTTGGTCTCGGATAATTTTACATTCAAGCAACGTCATACAATTCCATTGATTCGTTCGCGCCTTTATTTGTAAACGCAAGGTAATTTCGATGGCTCATCACGTTCAACAGGTTTGCATAGCAATGTGTAATGGACGAAAATAAAAACACGTGTCTTCAAATTAATTTTAAAATTTGCGTTCGCCCGATAAGATATTCACTAATTACAAATTTTAATTTTATTTTTTACAAGGTTTTTTTCTCAACAACAAGACAGTGATGAAGAGAATTTTTCGACTCTTCGTCTCGCACGCATTTTTTTTTAATAGCCGAAATGTTTTTGCATGTAACCTTAGCATTCGTTGTAAACATGTGCGCACGCTTTCTTTCTTATAAACTAACACATACTCACGTTCCATGTTTTAATTAAAATTCACGCAAAACTGATACAACCATAATTTGTAGCATGATATATCACTGATGATAAGTGATTTTTAGTATTTTAAATATCTTTTTCACAACTTTTTATATTAGCAGTATAAATTTTTCTATGTTATGTGTAGTAACAATTTTTTATATATAATAATTTTTATATATAATAATTTTTTACATATTTTTCTGTTTTTTTATGTATATATGTATGTATACACACAATGTATACATAGTATGCAGAATATTTCAATAAAAATCGGTGAATAAAACTGTTGAAAAAAAAGCGAAGAATAACAACTTATGTAATCTCTGTGCATGTATGTCCTCACATGTATAGAAAAGTTACGTGGCTTCTTGCGTGACAAAATGCTGACAAAATCTTGCAACAAACACGAGACAAGATTGTATCCGTTGCACGAGAATCATGGAATTAAATTTTTCTATACGTGTTATATATATATATATATACTGGATCTATATGTATATATAAAACTATGTACATATTATACTTCGTTTTTTCTTAAAAAAAAATTATCATCCCTTGCCCGTAACATTATACACTTGAACACATCTCGCATATATGTATACATATAATTTTTTATTATATAAAAAGAGATTATACATATATAACAGATATATAAATATTATGTAGAAAGAGAAAGCATTGTTCTTTTCTATTAATAATCGAGTTGAGAAAATTTTAATTGTTGAAAAATTTTTCTTCTATAAGGTATAAAAGTTTAAAAAATATTTCTGCAAAAATAAAAAATTGCCGTAAAATATAAATTATGCGCGCATAGCGCGCGCATTTTGTGTCTCTAGTTCACTAAACTAAACTGAACAAAAAAATGTGTTTGGATATGATGAGTCCACAGATCACTCTTTTCAAAGTAAACTGCAATTTTTCATTTTACTAATGTAAAATGCCAATTCACGTCCATTTATCACATTTACAATATGAAAGCACAGGATATATCTTATCGTATTCATGAATAATATTTACTCTATTTGTTCGCTTGGTTTGTTGAATGATCTCGGTAAATATACAATATTCGTTCGTTAGAGAATACAGTATTGAAAGTGATAATTTACAATATGGTAAAAAAACAGCACATAGAATACCTCTTACAAGAGATTAAAATATTAAACTATTTTCTTATTGTAGTTATGTATCTTTTATGTACATATATATGTATAGAGGAGCACAGTTTATGTAGGAAAGTATATAATATCGTTATCACGTTACCTTGGTTGCTATCAAATTTCTTACAATATCCCTGAAAAAATTGACATTGCTTCAGGCATGCCAATGACACACGTGATCAGTCCATGATAGACCTATATACCCAGTTGTCTTGCATTATAAAGAGGAAACTGAAGTACGCACATTCATGAGCATTGCGTAAAAAATGTACAAAATTATAAACTCTAAATCTGAAATATACAATAACACAAGAACATTTCATTTTTATAAATTAATATAAATCTTCATAGAAATCTCTTTCAGAAGCAACACATTGACGAAGATGTTTCTCATTTCCAGAAACAGAGCTACTTCTCTAGGAAATCATAATGATCATAACTAAGATTTTGTAAAATTGCAATTTTTTTCTATACAACCAGTCTTATCATTGTTCAAATAATCCACGTAAAATTCGCGTTAAATTATTGCAAATTGTACACGTGCTATAATCTGTTCTTTTGAAATCTCTTCTAAGGAGTAATGTTAAATCTATGATAGTAGAAGGGTGATCATTATGTGAAAGAGAAAAAGAGACTTTTTTACATTATATAATCAAATATTATAAATTATATATTTTAATATTCTCTAATATCATACTACTGCGAAAAATAAATATTAAGAATTTATATTACAGTCTCATTCAAATGTTATTTCCAAATATAGAAATACACACAGTCAACGTATTTAACACATAAATATATAATGTACAAAAAAATTTTCTTATTTTTGTTTTAAAAAGAAAATTATATATAATAAATATATAATTTTAATATATAGTAGAACTTTTTTATTCTTGTCGGGCGTTCTCTCTATTCTTATGCTCTCCTTACAATTAGTGGCAATAAGGAACGACAAAATTATAGAGAAAATTTTGTCAAGTGTATACAAAGAGCAAGAATATGAAGAATAAGAATAGAGAGGTTCGACTGTGTGTGTGTGTGTGTGTATGTACACGTACATGTGGTTGTGTAGAGAAATATAGAAATTAAATTATTTTTAAAAATGTGTTGATTCTTTCTTTTCTCATGATTTTGTTTAAGCGCGATCAGAAAATTAAACAAAAAGTCCTACATTGTATCTTAAAAGTATAATGTACAAAAAATGAAAAAATATTTTATGTGCCGGTTTGACGTTAGTGTTCTTTTTTTGTGCTGTTTAAACTGCCATTTACGTTACGTTTCGTTTTCCGGAAGCAAACAATATACTGTACATAGTGGCAAATATTTTTTCCTGTACTTGCTAAATTGCAAAGTATTAAAGACGGCGATTCGTATTCATTAGGAACGATACCATCAACAGATGCCTCAAAGAAACTAAATAACGGAAACCAGATTCTAGTTCTAATGGAGTCGCGCTGCATCAAAGCTTGATTATTAGCCAATGTGTGATAATAAAGAAATAATCGCGATGTTATATAAAACGCCACAAAAACATCGATAGAATAATGTTCATGCGCTGCTAGGATGAAAAAAATACCAAACATATTAAGCATCCATGTGAATGTATGTAAAAAATATAAATGTCTTGGAGTATCTGTAACAAAGAAAGATATTCCATATTGTGTAAATTATTTGTCTCCTTGTCAAACAAAATATTAACAAGTATTACTTACATTCTGTAATGAAGAAATTAAGCATTGTTAGTGCTACTGTATGCCCGCTAAACATATAATCTCCGCAAGTTCTGACACCTTGAATGGACATACCAGCACCTCGCCAGATAACATAAGCCATTGCTATTTTATTATATAGCTCGACATATGCGGAACTAAATGAGAAAAATTTACATATATACAAATATATATGTCGCGAAGAAGATGTACCATGTCACATATTACTAATTAATATGTTACTTTGACCAGTCTTCGTCTGGAACTTTTCGTGGTTGACATTGCAAATGTGCACCTGGTACTGATAATGAAGTAATAAGCATTGTAACACATCTTAGCAGGAAGACTGTACCTGACAGTGCAAAAAATCTCCGTAACAAAATAAATCTGCCACAAGAAATTATTTAATTATCAAACTATTCACACACAGTATAATAGATTAAGTTTATATATATGTATATATTACCTATATTTGTGAAATATAAGCACAACTATCCATATAGCAAAAAGCAAAGTTCCAGTTACTTCACACATATCAAATGCCCAGGGAATATGAGGTACATTATCTAAAAATATGTCTGGCAATGGAGGATATTTCTTCATATCAGGTACTCTATCATGAACAATAACCATCACAAAGGCAGTAATCCACGTGACAATAAACAAATATGCCAGGCTAATCAATCCCTTCCAAATTTCAGGTGGTAAATGAGAAGCGTGCCCATCTTCTGATATAGAAGCTGAATAAAACTCGTGTTCTATAGATGCTTCATTATTTGTACCAGTACTAGGCATCTAAAATAAAAAAAAAGTATTATACTTAAATATTATATTATTTTTGTGTCAACTAAACTACTTGGGATTCTTTTAATCCATACCTCATGTTTACTCTGATGACTATAAAAATTTGGTGATGAAAATAAATCCACATATCCCAAGTCAAACAAAGCAGCAATATTATCTCTTTGCAACTGTTTTATAGAAAGATATAATTTTTTTATAGCACCAAGTTTCTTTATGTTTAAGATGTTAGTTTTCAGATCTTCTTCCTTTAATGTTAAAAGCACTTTTCCATCAATTTCATGAAAGAAAAATAAATCTGCATACTCTTCGTGATCATTTTCTATGAGCCATGTTCGCACATCAGAGCATGTCCATTCTATAATGTTTTTTAAAGGCATGCTGTTGTTGAAAGTATATTTACCCTGTAAACAGAAAAAAATTCAAAATATATCTCTTTTTTTAACAAAAAGCATATATTACATGTAATAGCAAACTAGTGTGGCAAATGGATGACTTTTCATATTGTTAATCAACATTTCTCCTTTTAAGAGAACAACAAAATTTGAAAATCTTTAAATATATAAAAGTAAGAACAGACTCTACAAATAAACAAAGTAGAAAGAGATATCTTGTATAACTGTCACACGATATACATGTATATATACACTTTGTATAATTTTAGAAAAACTATAAAGTGATGCAAGTTTAACCTCGATAAGGATAACATCTCCAAACCTGAAAAATGACTGTGTGCCGAAATCGTCGTAAAACTTCTATGAGACCATCTCCGTGCGTCCGTAATTATTACCATACTACAATTGTTTTTATCAAAGTTAATCATACGTCGGCAGTATTTGTGTAAGATGTCATTTGTCAAGGCAGTAGGAGCACAAACATCTGTAGCTTGTGTTTCAAAATTCACTGCCACTACTGCAAGTTTATAATACATGTAACGTGAATTATAGCTTTTTAGTATTCATAAACCGCGATCAACGCAGCGTTACAAATGCTCCGAAGCATCATTCTATTTCTATCTTTCATTGAACGTTGATAAAGACAGAATGTTGCTTCAAAGTATTTCTAGCGCTATATTGACTGCAGCCGTAAACCGATCTTTCGACTACAAAAACAAAGAGACATACAAGCTACATACTTTTGATTCGAGTCCATGCTACATCTACTTTTCAATACTTTCAATAATTTAATAATTATTAATAAGTTTCTTGAGGGAAATAACTTTATATTCATTGGTCTCTCTCTTACACGGTTTTTTTACGCGCGTAAAAAAATATTTGCAACATAAGCGAAAACGCACCTTTATAATAGCTGACGGTTCTCGGAGCGATACTTATTTTACTGTCGGATTTTTTCGTTTTACGCAAAAACTCGTCGAATAAGCATAAAGATTTATCAATATTTGAGGTGAGGAAACGCCGGAGTAAACAATAATTATTTTAGTTTTGAATAATTAATTATTCTCTATTTACAACACCCAAATTTCTCATATCTCAGCGAAGTCTCGCGTCGCAGTCGAATCGAGTCGCGCATGTCATTCTCGATTTTTGCACTCAATACTTTTTCCACCAAGTAGCGCATTGCTGCATCTGAAAAATTTTTTCCACAATCAATATTCAATTATCACTAAATTATATGTTTACAAACTTGCGGAAAAACGATTTTTTAAAATAAACTTTTATAATCAGATGCGTTTACTCACCGACGTTGGTATTGTTCTTCGCTGAAGTCGCGTACCAAGCGTCTATCTTATTTTCCTTGCAAAACTTGAAGATCTGTTCGTTTATTACGGCGACCGATATATCGCATTTGTTTGCCAGCAGAACGACCGGAATATTCGAACCGTCCGGAAGCGTAACCTTCTCTCGGAGGTCATTCAACCACTTCTTCATCGACTGGAAGGTCGCCGTGCGTGAAATATCGAACACGAGAGCTGCCGCTACCCTAAAAGCAAATTGACATCAATAAAGAAGAAACCAGTCGATGGATCGATAAACAAAAAGATATTATAATTATATAATCATTAAAAAATGTATTATAAAGTTGTATTTACGCATATTTATAATAAACCCTTGTCATATATCCGAATCTCTCGTGGCCGGCAATATCCCTGAAATTTATATAAAGTTAACATTTATATAACTCTTAGTTTTATAAAAATCTTCAAATTTGTGGAAATACTTGAGCATATTTAATAATAATAGTATGATAAAATTCTCTTGAGAACATTAAAATTCAGTAAAAAGATATTATCAATATCCACAGTACCATAGCTGCAAGTTAACTTTAGTGTGCAAATCCCAATCAAGCGTTTTTGTCGCAAAATCGGCGCCTATAGTAATCTTATAATTTGAGGAGAACTTTCCTAAAAAAGATAAGAGTATAATGTGCTGAGGCGAAGGGATCTTTTGCAGATCGGCGCCTATAGTAATCTTTAGGAGAACTTTCTTAGAAAAGATAAGAAGATAATGTATGCTGACGCCAGGGGATCTTTTGCAGATTAGTGACAGCTGCAGAACTGACGATGTGATGTGTTTAATGCATATTCAAAGCGGATAAATCAGCTTATGTCACACTCTTTCGTTGTAAAATAGTACGTTGTACGTCTTTACGCGATGCAATTGTGATTTATGCTTTTTTTTTTTTTTTTTTCTTTAAATTCTTTTACTTTTTCTACAGTTAAAATTTATATAAATACTCACATAAGTGTAAACCAGTGACAAGAATATTTTTCACAAAATAATTTACGATTGACGTGAGAAAAATTCTCTAATTACCTTCTGTGTACCTTCTGACCAGCGCAGTTTTACCTGAAAAAAAAATTTATTTTATGCGATATGTGTATGTACACAAAGAAAAGAACAGAAAATATAAAGTACTTATAAATTTGATATTTGACACTTCGACGGTTATAAAAAATTTTCTTTGTTATAAACATTTTTGAGAATGCAGATTTTCTGATTTGAACCGCGTTAGTGTCATTTTATTATACCGCCGTGGACATTTCAATCTACTTAATTCAGGAGTTTTTTCAAGAGCGACCTGGTATTCAGTAAACCATCTTACAAATTTATATTTTGGTTTTTTGTTATTTCCAATAAGAGCTAATCAGCCGATCGTTCTCGAGTTATCTATTATCACACAAAACAAAACAACGCGTTTACGCATAGCACGTGACAGGACATAACGCAGAAGCCAGTAAATAATTTGTTCTCGTAGAAAAGCAAGAAAATGATTGGACGCTATCGCGTCTAGTCACGCGTTACGCGCTAATTAAACGGAGACGGCAAGACCGACTTAAAGAATTACTAATTAATTAAAAGCTGATGGTACGAGCACTTACCGACACCATAATCGCCAATAATAAGAAATTTGAAAAGATGTTCCTTGTGACTGACGCTGGATAAAATGATATCCGAGTCTCTCCTAAACGTTCGTGAACTCATGATCGTCGACGTTCGATTTGCGGTGTGCGGCATTTACGCGATTTTACTCTTCACTTAACAACATATATAAATACTTTGCAAACCAGCAAACTCTCTCGCCGGCGATATAAACGTGATAAACTAAAAAAGACGCAAGAAGCGGGTGACCCCCAGGTCGATGGCCACCGTTTCTCCCCTACTCTTCACAGTGTGTTTTCTTATCTGTGATTAGTCAATCTCCCTAAGACATTATTCTGTCA
The DNA here is from genome assembly GCA_014825455.1 of Pseudomyrmex pallidus. Classification (NCBI taxonomy): domain Eukaryota; kingdom Metazoa; phylum Arthropoda; class Insecta; order Hymenoptera; family Formicidae; genus Pseudomyrmex; species Pseudomyrmex pallidus. Next base: position 1,324 of record QVNV01020782.1, on the reverse strand, counting down.
CTGTAAGCACACTTTGTATTTTTCCATGTGTACGTTTTTATTTTAATGTCGCACTCTTCGTAATATCGCCCTTGTCTTTTTCATACGATAATAATTAAAGTTATAAATAGTCTCTTCACACATCGTTTCAGTATATAAAATACTTCGTGACTACTCTTTTGATTTTCTTATCTACGACAATTAAATATTTATGATAATTTCTGTAGCGTGCATATATACATAAATTTAATTAGGTTTTTGACCGGTACGAGTTGAATCGTTCTCAGAGCGATTTAATTCGATTAAATTTGATTAAATTTGATTTAATGGCGGTAAATCAAACAACATCGATTTGTCAAATTGACGTCAGGAAATAAAGATAACTCGTATCGATCAAAAATATTAAAGTTTTTTTTGTAAAATATTTAAAGTGTCTACAGCGAAGCTTCTTACTTCTTAAGTTGTCAGTTCTCCTATTTGAAAGATCTGTTAACACTTCTCAAGTTTTCTTTTATTTCCGCGCTCCTTGGCAAGAATCTTGCGCGAAAATTACAAGGAATATACGCCTGTGATTGACATATACATACTTGTGCATCTGCAACAGATATGAAACAGGCCAATCGCAAATAGCAAGCACAAAGCGATGTCTCTTTCAAATAATTTGATGTGGTGCCGTTATGGCTCAGGCTCAGTGGATCATTGAAGCTAGTCCATACGCCATTCTGTTACGTCTCTTTCAAATGCGCGCGCAGCCATTGAATAGGTAGTTTTGCTATGACAGCGAGTATTCCGCCAATCCCGCGCGCAACGCTATCCCCACTTTGTCCGCTTTTCTTCTCCTCTGCGCAGTAGGTTTCTCTTCTCTCTTTGAATCGAGTGTAGATGCTCGCAACAATCGCGGCCGTGTCCACAATGTTTAACCGCATTGGTCACTTCTCGGCAAATCAACTTACCCCATCCTTCTGGATCGCATACGAGCGTGTCGGAGATTGGACAATTCTTTGACTTGTCGCGACTGGTCAATTCCGATGCTCACGTGCGATTCAGCGCGAAAGAAGCATCGGGTGTCGGCGGTGTCGCGCACAGGCGTTTACGCGTCTTTGCCAAGAAATAATCACGGAATTTTCAGAATTGACCAATTGCGATTTGACAATTCCGGATATTTCGTGAACCACGGCACGCAACTGCTTGCGGATCGGCCTTACGCTGTCGTATTCTCTTTTAGATTATATAGTAACTTACGGCCGTCCAAAGGCCCATGGTATAAAGACAAGGGTATGCTCATCATTTTTCTTAAACTGGTCTTGTGCCGCGCATGTTCTTGACTACGTCACATTCGGATACA
>QVNV01020719.1:0-13434 GCA_014825455.1 Pseudomyrmex pallidus | reverse complement strand
AGAAAGTTTTCCGTGACTTTAATAAAATACAAGTCCGAACTACTGGAAAATTGTTTTATGTGCACGAGACGAGAGTATATACTCTCTCTCCGCGCGTTACGGCGTATCTAAGGTCAAAGAACGGAATGTTAATCGTTCGACTTTTTAGAGATTCTGTTTTTTTTTTATTTTATTTTTTTTTTAGAGCAAAATTTGGCGCGAGAAAAATTTATTTTATCGAGTTTTACGTCGGGTTGGATTTTCGCCGTGTGTGTTTGCACATCGTTACCGGTGTATATTGGTGCAATTTCTCGGCGCCGCGATTGGCCGACCGACTCCGGAGAGGCTTTCCTCTCTGTTACGTGGTTGGAGAGAGAGAGAGAGTCCGTCGTACGGAATTGGCTGTTACAAGCAGCGGTCCGGTGGTGTTGTAAATTTATCAGCACCGCCGCAGCTACACCAAGGGGATCCTTTCGCGCGGCACGGGTCGTATAACTCTTTAATGCTCTCCAACGAGCCGTGTCCTCCTCCGTGAGAGAAGCTTCTTGCCCTTCTGGAGAAGCGGACGAACGCATCCGTCGCTCGCTCCGGAAGGGGGGGTTTGCTTTGTGTGTCCCTGCCGTTTTACAAAAGAGAATGGCATCCCTTTGGAGCGCGGATCTTCCCGTCGTTGCATCGTTCAGAACGCTCTCGTTGTAGAACGTCGTTGACTCCGCTTGCGCGTGTGTTCCTAGTGCAAACGAGAACGAGGGGGAAGGCAATTAACGACTCAGACTGCGGCTTTGAATTTTTTTTTTTTTTTTTCGAAAGCCATCTTTTGATACTCATCTCTGTTGTACTAGTAAATCTTCAGATTTTTATGTAGAAGTGTGTACAAAACGTATGTGTTTAACTCGCGGACTAAAATACAGAGGAAATAAGAGGAAGATTCTGACGTAACAATTTTTTTAAATTAATATTTCGAGATTTTTGTTATTTTTTCAAGATGACACTATCGCGTGTGTATCGAGTATGTTTCATCTCGAGAGAGAGAGAGAGAGAGAGGATCGACGTACGCGGTGACAGCGTATCTCGGCATCGTATCGGAAATCGAGTTGGCGTATCGTAACATACCAAAAGACGGTTGATTTCCGTCGTCAGTGCGGTAATGACGGTTTCTGCGCGTCGCCGCGAAAAAGCGCGCGAAAACACGCCCGTAACCGCTCGTGAGGGAGGTTTTGTTCGGATATTTATCGAGTCTTGCACTCAGATATTTACAATAGAATCTTTACGACGGTCGCGAGTGTGTGACAACACTTCGTTTCTCTTCTCCACCCTCGTTCTCCATCTCGGCGACTCGCGAGACACGAGGCAGAGCAACACAAGGGACAGGGATGTGAGTCGGCGAGACGAAAGAGGTAGAGAAAGAGAGAGAGAGAAAGGGAGATATTCGTTATTGATTCGAACTCGACACAGCTTGGGTACGGACGTAAGCAGACCGTTCTCGTCGTTGTCAATGTGTAGTACTGGTACTTAGAGTGTTGATGGGGTAGGCACAGGCGCACGCAAAAGCCTCCGCTGTAGTCGGATTAGATCGCGACGACGACGACGACGACGGGAGAGAAGCAAGGGCGGAGGGAGTGACCCCGATACGCTATCGACGGATGATCTCGAGAGTGGATCGCGTACGTTCACCCCCCTGGGGGTGCGATGGATATCCGACGATTGTTGTAAGAATGCGGGAGGGATTGACGAAATATGTAACGCGAGGGAGTCTATTGTCCGATTGATCAATTGCGAGATCGTCGTTCTTGCCGGGCGAGGAAAGCAAAGTCTCCCTCTTTTGCGCGCAAGGGTTGATAAAATTAGCTCGATCACGAGAGTGTCTTCTGGATGTTTTTAGCCGCGCTTTTTCGTCGCTCGTGTAATGTCGTAAAGATTATTTCGATCTGATCCCTTACAAAGTGGCCTTGCGAGGCAACTTTGCGCGCAACAACATATTTCACGCGTGACTTTCGAAATGGTAGCGCCATTTTCGGATGAAAGTTCCATTGGGAGTGAAAAATGTAAATGTTGCCCGTAAACACTCCCCTTTGCCGCCGTCGGTCTAACTTTTGTCCGAAAAATGGCAGTTTTTCGCTCGAGAATAACTCGGAGAATACTGTTACATTCAAACACGTCTGACGCCGTCTGTGTATGCGCGTTCACAATACCGGGAGCCGTGCTATCGATTACGACGATTGCGCTTTTAAAGGGGAAAAGAGGTATTTTCGAAGAGGAAATTCAAGAAATAGATGTTATATTACCCCCGTCACACTCGAGGAGAAGAGAAATGCGTTTCTTGTATCTCCCTATTATAAATTTCCTACGGTGTGTGACGTAAACTATGAGCAGAGTTTAAACATTGTTTCTTCGGATCACACACACTATTTGTCATAAAAAAAAGAGGTTAATTGCAACGGGAAAGAAAGAATCCCAAAGCGCAATCCGACTGTTTTGTGAAACACCCGCGGAATTGTCGTCCCTCGGACAAAAACAACATCTGCAGACGAAGGAGAATCAGATATCGGCGAAATTACAAAAAAAAAAAGAGAAAATTTCTCGAACGGTAATTTTCATTTGGCAATTCGTCATATCGGAAAATCGATCCGCGCGCTGTCGACAAAAGGTTCTCCCGTGTACCGGATATAATGAGGTGCGCGCCGCGCGGTAGAGTCGAAAAATCCTCGTTGAATAATAACCGTCGAAGACACGGTGTGTAAAAAAAAAAAACATCCTCGCGGAGCGCGAGTTATACGAGATAGTGACTGATGACGATCCAATCGGTCGTTAATTTTGATAAATGATCCGGAGGAAAAAAACCCGAGCGCTTTTCTAACGACCTGCGCTCGCGCGTGATTATGCGCAGATTTTTTTTCTATCACTTCATATATCGGTCGCGCTGTGAAAATAAGTTGTTTTTTTTTTAATTTTTTTATCGTCGATGTACGCGAGCGAAATTAAATTTAACGAGATAAAATTAAAATCACGCATCACCTACGTGTTTTTTTTTCTGTTGGGTACAGGTATATACATAATTGCTTTATATTGTTACGCGTTTTTGTAATTTTATAATAATATATTTTCTGTGTCATACACAGCTCTTATAATGTAATATACAGTTTTTTTCGAAAATTTATGAGGCAAACGTGGAAATGAAAATCTGGCAGCGATGTGTGGCGCACACACACACATCCGGAAAGATGCAGTTGTATTTAATGTTTAATTCAAACTGCGCGCGCTCCGCAGTAATAATTCTCTGATACCGTCGACTTAATGTGTGAATTATCACTCGCACGACATGGTACTTATCTCTATACCGTACTGCATGTTACACACACACACACACTCTCTCTCTCTCTCTATTCCCCGTGATAATTACACGTGCGCTATTGATTAATCACATCATTACCGCTGTTGTAACTAAGCGTTTGGTTGGTTTCGCAAACTGATTATCTTCAACGCGAAATAATCTCACGATCGCGCGACATATTTATTGAAATTTCGTTTCATATTCGATCGCGGTCTAACTAAACCGTATAAATATTCCGCAAAGAAATGCGATAACTCTCTATCCGCTTTAATCGCGCTCAGCGGATATATTTAAGTCAAGTTAAAAAAAAAACAAAAAAACAAAAAACAAAAAAATTGAAAAGAAATGAATTATTGAAACCTTCGGTTTTGTTTTAGGAAAATTACTTCTTCTTGTTTCAAATATATATTGGAACTTATACACGAGAGAGAAATTATTATTCATATATATAAAATACGACCGCAATTTATTGCCGGACGTAAAATGTTACAATATTCTTTGTGCCACCTAAAAGGTGAGAGCACTAAAAATCCATTTCCTCGATATTGACGTCGCAGCTACTTTGTCCCTTTTGAATATCTTCTATTTTAGAGACGCGCAAGGAAGGGGAGGGAGAAGTGCGGTCCGGATCCTTTCTCGAACTTCCAAAAAAGAAAATACGACATCCAGGGGATACTTTTATGTGTCTCTCTCCACGTGCGCGCACAGAATCTGTTCTATACATTTCACGTTCGTATTTATATGGAAATGCATTCGCGACGACAAGGTATAAGTCGTTTCGCCTCGGTAATGGGAATGCGCGTGATTCGGAATAGAATCCAGCGCGCGTCTTCATATCTGAAGTAGTATATTGAAGCCGACGTGCCACTTGCGTGTCACGCGCCGCGCGCACGGCACGTCTCGCGATTCTCGTCGTCTTTTCTCCCTCCCTCTCATCATGTTGCATTGATTGCTCCATTGTGGCGCGTTAATGACGTCACAGGTTGCTGCAGCAACAATAACGCGAGCGCGAAGCTGATTCGCAACATCGACAATTAATTCCGGCGGAACTGATGGCACGGCGACGATAGCGGTCGAACGACGGGGACGAAGATAAAAGAGAAAAAAGACGAGGATACACACACGTGGGCGCGCGTTGCGAGAAAGAGAGACTTTCGCCACGTCAGCTCCTGACGGGAATATGAGATATGTAACGACGATATATCCTCGTTTATCTCGATATTTCCGGAGCGGGTAATCCCATCACGCGCGGAAGTGCAAAAAACTTCGAAAACTAGAAGGGATGGATAGATTTCTCTCTTTCCCAATGGGGGAAAAACGTCACTTGTTTGCTTCTTCTCTCTTTCTCTCTCCGCGTGTTTGTGAAAAGTTGTCTCTGCGTGCGCTTTATCGTGGCTCTCGTTGCGGTCACTGCAGGATTGAGTACGTGCCGGGTACGACGCGAAGCGTGTACAGTTTCTGCCGCGTCGGCGGCGGCGGCGGCGGCTCCGCGACAAAGACGGAAACGGCGAGAGAAACGGAAATGGGAAGCAGAGAGTGCAGGAGATGGCTCGTTACGTCGCTGTCGCGCGTTTACCAGCGTGCGTCATTTCGACGAAAGCGGCTCAATTTCGCTCCAGCGACGACACGACGTCAGGATGATGCACACAATGCGCATCGAGTGCGTCTCTTATTCCCCGTCACTTTTGCTGGTCTCGCTTTTGCTCCGCGACGTCGGATCGTCCGGAATATCGAGCGATCGTCCGATAAAAACGCGTCCGTCATACAACATCGCTCTCAATCGGTGTCGGTTAAAAAAAAAAAGAAAAAAAAAAGAAAAAAGCAACGTTCGTTAGATTCGATATCTCGTTCCCGCCATTTATCTATGCGCTTCTCTCGCGCATTTGCCAGACGATATAAATTACGCGCGTGAGATGAATGCGGGAATCGTATCGCTTAAAATTGTTTACGGTGGCGTATCCGAAATTGCAGTGGAAAATTTCGAAGCACTTTGCTCGACGGCTATAACACGATTATGTCTTGGTACCGAGCGGAAACTCGAAGATGAAATTATTTGTTGCAACATACCCTTACGGTTAGTGCGCCGTAAGTAGATGCTCGAGAGAAATGATTGTTCGAAAAGAAAAAATCGAAACTGCTTAAAACGTTTGTTTCTAAGACACACGTTACGTGCACATTTTGTGCGATGTTATTATTATTATTTTTTTTTTTTTTTAATTTAAAACACGTGATGTTGTGGTCTCATATTTTGTTTAATTACGAAAATGGGCTGATGCGATAAAATTGCTGAGTCAGAACTCGCTGCGGTTTCTAATCAGATTCGTGGGATGTGCACTACGTACTCGTGCAAATAACGCTAGGAAATTTGTTGTTTTTGCATGGTAATGGCGCTGTAACCGCAGCGTTTATGCGCGTTTTCGGAAGGCTGTTATTCAAAATTTACGCATCCTATAAATAATTTACATGGTTCCGCTCGCTTTTTACGTAGCGGCATGTAATGCGCGCACAACGTGGGCATTTATTCGCGCGCGAGAGAATGTATTGTATTTAACAGTTCGCCTGATATTTATGTGAAAATGGCCGTTCCCGCAAACGATACGCGATGACTTGTTTGATTTCAATTAATGAGGTGACATTTGTTCGTAATTGCGGTTCGCAATCCGCAAATTGCATTTGACGTGAAATTATTCCGCTTAAGCGCGCAAAAACGGCGCATCGTCCAAGTGGAGACTCCGGGACGATGATTCCATTTGATAATAATCGATCAGCGAGCGCGCATTGTCGACAATTACAAAAAAAAAAAAAGTCTCTTCTCCGATATCCGTAATTTGCGAAATAAATATTAATCAGGAATTATCGCTTATATGGAAAAAGCTATATTAAATCGCAATATACCGTAGAGATTTCGCGACAAAATACAGAGACGTGGGAAATTCACGTGGAAATTCGATATCGCCATCTCAGCACGGCGCTTTGTGTATTGAAATTCGACGTCTGTCGTGCGCGCGAGTTAAAATGTAACTGTTGAATTAGCAATCATGACTTTTATATAATATTATACGGCGCGCGAGACACACACACACACACACGTGTGTGTGTGTTTTTTGTTACGACGTAATTATATACGCCGGTGCTTTTATCGTAGATTTATTTTAGATTAAAGCTTGATTTAAGCTTTGTCGGATATGTGATCTTTTTGTACATATTTTACAAGCTTTGTAGCGTAGCGTAACGCGCCCGATAACAAACACGCATCTATGATATTACATATTCCGCGAGAATAAAACGCGGATTAATTTTCCGTACGCTAAAATGATTACGCGAAAACGCGGTGTATGTATCTTTTCAGTAAATATCTAATGAAGCTCTATGTAGTATATAATATACTCTGCTAAATTATATTATAGGTATATTCTCCGAGACCTGTTTCGCGAGGGAATAACAGATGTTATCGCGCGTGTCAAAAGAGCGCGTATATATACGCGCGCGTCGCGTAATGAGGCGGCAAATAATGAAAATAGAGGCCAAATATTTTTTTTCGTCAACGCGAAATTTTCGATTACGCGACGCGTATTTGCTTCATTGATGCAGCTGTTAATTCGCTTGTTAAAAAAAAAAAAACCCGCGCATCTCTCAATTCTTCTCGCGAACAATAGTAATTTGTGATTTCGCGCTGGTGAAAATCACGCTGCTTGTTCTCTTGTCCGAGAGAATCCATATCCGATCGCGACCGGCGGCGCATGAATATTCCTGTAAGCAGCTGGAATTGTGTGTCCGCGGCAAAATCTCGTACCCTCCATAAATTATATGGGCGCGCGCGGTCGTCGCGGTGAGTTGGGCTCGCCAGAACCCAAAGATAAAATATTCAGCTTTGATATGGAAACGTAGGAGCGACCGTTATTACCATAACGTCGTCGTGTACGATTCGATTCCGTTTCCTGCTTTAATCAGCGCTATAAATCTCATGTCGACTGCTAAATCCGTTTTCCCAATCGCGAATATAAATCATTTGGGGCGAATTGTTTAATCCTCTTTATGATATTGGCGATTCTAAATATTGACCCGATAATGGGCAATAGCAATAATAATAATCGCGAGTGTGTTGTGAGAAGTTTTGCGAATTTTCAATAATTTTCGAATCGAAAATCTCTCTTTACGCAATTACAGGAGAAAAATTATATTAATTCTGTTGCGAGTGTAATTGTATATCGTATTTGTTTCGGCGCGAAACGATTTTATTTTACGCTTCAAAAATTCGAATCGAGAATTTCGTAAAAATTTTCGAAATGGAACAGATGATTTGATTGCGCCAATGCGTCAGGATAATAAATCGATTGAGATACATTTAGATTTTGCCAAGATATCAAACGGAGAGTTAACGGTGACATCAGAGGAATATTGTCACTGATAAATGTTGTTTGTTTCAAATATTGATGTCCTGCTGGCAATATGCCCGCCACACCGGTCTTTTATCTGTGAACGCACCGCGCTTTTCAATCTCATATAGAGAACCGGACCTTTTATATTTCAATATATATATCTTTTATCTCTCGTGGCGCGATATATGATTACAAAAAAAAAAGAAAAAAAAATTTGATATCAGTCGTATACTTCCAAGTCAAATATTATTTGTATAAAAAAAGATTTGAATGACGTCGAAAAACATCCACTCTCACATAATATCTCTTTATTTCGTGGCGCTTCGTATGATCGATTGAAGGTAGCAATCGATTACGTTGTTTTTAGGAGTAAAGTTTATTACGTCGAGCGGCGCTTTTGAGTTTTAAAGCCGCGTTTTCCGTTTCTATCTAATCGCAAGTTGAAATGAAAGTTCAACGCGTTGAAGAATCACCTCTTAGAATTAATTACACGGTTCAAAAATTTTTTCTTAAGAAACTGAAACTTGTGTGAACGAGAAACTTCTCTATAGACTCTGTGCACGCGGAAGCAAGCATTAAATCTCTCCGAGAGAAGAGAAACAAGAAACCTTTGATCGCGCACATTCGAAGTGAGAGGACAGGGATTAACTGTCATGTCAAATAATTCGGGATCCGCGCGAGATGGATGGGAAAAGGCGCTCTCGTAGATTGAGGACAAGTTTGTTTGCAGCGGAAATAAACGTTGCAGCAATGAGCGCGCGCGCGCGTGCACGCGGACGTCGCTTTAAATCGCAATAAATGATGGATCGCTCGGACCGCGGGTATATCGGCCACCCGGGACGGAAAGTTTGAGAAGCGCATTATTCGCCGCCGCAGTCTTCTCTGCGAGAAACCGCTTCCTTCGCGATATCTGGTATTCGCGACACGGATAATTTATACAGCTGCTTTTTTCTCGTTTCCCGCGCAGCTTTCAAGCGCACTGAATTTTAAAACAAATATATAGGTCGCGCGTTCAATCTCCATACACGGCACTGAATTACACTCGCTTTTTGGAGTCTCTTGCTCGCTCGAGTTCGGCTTTCTCATGTGCGCGCGCGCAAGGCCTTTAATTAAATTAATTGTGCGCGCCTGTTTTTGCGCCGCGCGCGCGCGTAATTTATCAAATCTCTCTCTTCTCTCTGCCGTCTTTCGCAAAAATGTTATTTACGGTTTTTCCACTCGCAAAGTGCCGTTGTTTTCGTTTGAGTAATTGCTTGTTTTGCTCTGTCACGTAGATACGCGTATTTCTTCATGTAAATAGTTCCGCTTCTCTCGCGCGACGAATATTCTTTTTTTTTCTTCTTTTTTTTTTCTTTTATTTCCGAACGATGATTGCAGTCGGACGTTTTTTCTGTTTATTTGTTCGCGGAAAATCTGTTACAGTGATTTTAATTGTACATTGTGCTCGCCGAGAATAACAAAGAGAGAACGAGAGACGATCAATCGCGGGAGAAAGACGGAAATGTTTAATAACGTGATGAAATAAAATCGGAATGCAGCGTCGCTCGCTCGCTCACTGCTGCTGCGCAGACCTACGGATTTAATAAATTGACAATCGATTAATCTAAATGAGAGAGACAGAGAGATGGAGAGAGAGAGACAGACGCTCACGTAGTCCGACGTTCACGCTGAATTATAGAGATTAGATGAAGTACCCTTGTCAAGCAACTTAGCTGGAAGCTTTGATCACGTCGGATAATATCGTGACGACAATGTGTGCACATTATAGAGATCTCGCGTTTATATATGTATGTAACGTACACGTATATTGTGGTATATACATTATATTCACTCGGGAGTAAAGCCCGTAATGAGATAACGCTCTTGACGTGCGTGACTGTTTCACGCATACATGAGAAGGTTTTGAATGGCTAAGTAGACGGGTAATGAGTGTCACGTCGCGCGGCGTTTAATCAAGTCGCGCACCGCGCTCTAGGAAATTTCGGATCTTAATTAGAATTTCCTATCGCTTCCGATCGGGACGGAAGAGAGCCAAGGGAGAGGGGAAACAATAAACGACCTGGCTTAGGGATTAATCTGTGTTCGATAGCAGGGAGTTGTATATACGGGCGAGAGCCGCGACGCAGCTCTCGACGCGGTTATCCGAGGAGAAGATTTACTCTCATCTCATATAGTGCGCGCGCGTGAAAGTTGATACAACTTTATCGGGGCCGGAAACGTGGGGGTATCTGTATTCATTATAGGACTCTTCTCCGATTACCCGCTGATAGCCCGCTCTGCGGTAAGTGCGAAATTATTCGATCGCGTTCGACTATAAAATACGCGCGAACCGAGTCGATCGCGCACTGGTGATTGCCACTTACTATCGAGCGTTCGCATCTACGTAGAAGGCTATTCTGATTCCGGAGGGAAAGTTTTATCGATTTTGTGTATATATATATATATTTGTATTAAGAGAGACGACGTATTTTTGCCGCTAAATTTATATAATCATAATTTATATGATCTTTTTCTATTTAAGCTTAACTTGTGTGCGTGCTCTCTCGTGAAAATAGAAAGATTTTACCGAATCTTTTATTTCGGCATTGCAAATGGTTGTGTTTTTGTTAGCGCTGAGAAATTTGAGAGCGGATTGGATTCCAGCTCGTAATTTTAGATGTCTTTCAATTTTTCATGTTGAATTGCATCGCACTACTTAAATTTAATAAGCTTTTAAATTGCCCTTGCGTGTAACCGGAAATAAATTTTCCAATGTTACCGATTTTCTTCATCAAATCGATAGATTCTCTTAGACTGAAATTAATTAATTTGCTTAAGTAGTTGTTTTCTATGTTATTGCCGTTTTTTTTATTTTGTTTGCGTATTTCTAGGTTTTTTTTTTGTTATCACTTGTATAAATGTTCTCTTCTCGGAAACTTCGCAATTTTAAATTATAACACGTAAAAAGCATTTGTGTAATGTTTCTTTCTGCTTTACCGAAAGTTTCGCATTAAGATAATATTTGCATGCTGAAGAAATTTGCTGTACGCTTTCTGCGACTTTGTCTCGAAGATCGCGTTGATCCAGCTATCGTGTGCGTTCGTTTCACTTGCAGCGACGGCTTCCAACAGCACGAAACTTTTTCGGCGTCACACAAAAGAGAGGGAAAGGAAGATTAACCTAGTGACTGGACCGACATTGTGTAAGCCCTCACACGTCAATCCGACAAAAACCACCTTGTCAGCTTTTCCGCCCTCATCCCCGCTAATTCAAAGTACACAACCTGCGAGAACTTTGTTTTTTTTTTTCAAAATTCCTCTCGCGTGTATCGCTCTTTGAGTTTCAAACTCGATCTTTATTTGCGCACGTTACGGGGCGAGGAAAATTGCTCGAAGTGCCGCGCTTATCGGATTTCTCGAGTTTATTAACAGTTTGTTTCTCGCGAACAAAGTCGGCGCGATTGAAAAGCAGAAAGAAAAAGTAATATAAAGCCAACACATGCTTTATGCAAATCGGATACGCGCGACGTTGTTTTCTCCGAGAAAGCAACTTCGAGACTATAGTTTCGACTATAGTTAAGTAGAGAGTAGTATTAGAATACAAATTGCTTTTTCGGACGAAACAATTTTGCATCTCAATTAGCCGCTGAGGAGGAAAAGGAGAAGGAGAGAGGTCGTGTACTTTGTTTCTCACATTATCATTCATCCATCCCATCCATTCGTCCAATTACAAAGTCGTAAGAGCCGACACGACGTGTTCCGCTCGCACTTATTCGCTCTTTGTGTGACAAAAATCACGCGCGACGACGTGAATCTCTCAGCACGTGTCGGGGTTTTCGATTTGAATTTCAGCGCGCGCGTTTGCTTGCGTATCAAAATCGGATTTTCGCGCCCGGCAGTTTTCATAAAGATACACGCACACACACACGCGCGCGCTCATTGCGGCAAGATTGTCATAAAACGCTCATATGTGCGAGAGAAGAACAGACGATGACGCACGGGGTGAGAAATTGAAGCGTATTTGACTTGCAAACGGGGATTCTCGGTTTTCCCGTTAAGCCTCGGGGACGCGGAGACGTTTATATCTTGATACGTTCTAAAAGTTTTAGTAAGATCGACGACGACGGATAAGGAGAAGAAGGAGATACTCTCGCGGCGACACTACTGAAAACAATGGAGGCGGAAGTTTTCTGCCTCCGCTGTTTCTAAGTGGCGGCAGTCGCTATATGGTCGGACAACATACTCGAATCGATAAGCGCGTCGTCCATGTGTGTGCCGCGGGTATGTTATATCGGCACACACACGGGGGCAGAGGGGAGGAGAAGAGGGACTGTATACACGACTAAAATACAAGACCGATCGCGGGAAGGAGGTTTCGCTTTGTGCGCGGCACTCGCGTCAATTTTTATCGCGCTTTAGCAATTTCTGCTGTGCGTTTGACATTTCAACCTTTTCCCGTCTCTTTTCGCGCTCTGCGGCATTGGATGCGTGTGTTTTCTCTAACGATGAAAAAGAAAACCCCATTGATTTTTCGATACACATGTGACATCTTTATTATTTTTACGCGGCGGTGTATCGCACGCGCGCGCGCGCGCGTTGGAAACTTGTTTCTGTCGAATTAAATTCCAATCGAAGGGCGGAGAATCGAGATTTAAAAGGAGAGTTTAAAGAACTCTGTTCAACCCGAGGGTTCAATTATAAAGAGTTTTCGCTGTTGTCGCACAGTCGGAGAGAGAGACATTACACGTTTCGATCTGGCAGTGTTTCTTACAAATGGGTTCGCCCGGGGTACATTTACGGCATTGTGGAGGTTCAATTTACTCTTCAAACACCATTCCATCTCTCGCCTTGGTTTTCGTGTTTGCTCCGCTCCGGTCGTATTCTCGGGATTAGCGGCGGTCATCAAATAACGCCCGCGAGGACTCAAAACAAATCAAAACTCCTCGCACTTTGAAGTTTAAGCACAATTTACAAACGCGACTTAATTGAAGTCGTTCCCGGAAACGGCCGCTCGTCAGTAAATTAATTGGCCTTTCGAAATCGTCTACTACTTCATTGGACTCGAGTCCGCGGGATCTGATCACGGCAGGGGGAGATACGCTCCGGTTTAAATATAATTCCAGATTACTCTTGTGTTCTACATTGCACATACACACTCACACGTACACACACTGTACGTGCTCCGTTTTCAATAGATGAAGATAGTATCGATCAAGCGCGCGCTTGTAAAGCGCTCGCTTAAACAGATCGGGGAGGCAGGAAGAATAAATAACTCGTGCAATCGCCGTTCGCTGCAATCGGAGCACGTTTTGTGCGACCGTAAAAATCATTCCTCAACAGCCGGTTGTGAATAAATTAGAGACGCACAAAAGATCCTTTAATGGAAAAGGGATTTTCTTCGGTATAACGCGCGCGTTTTCCCGCTCGCTCGCGCGAAGATCAAAAACGTGCGCGATTCCCGTTTTCTTCTTTCAAGGAACAAGAAACCCAGCTGTTCCAGTATTGTTTACACTAAATTGCACCCGAGCTAGTTGGCGTAATTATCTCGTAGCACTTGCAGCTTCCACAGAATTTACGTCGGCGATTTTGCATAATGGACGCGTTTCATACAAAGTATGAGCGCGAGCTGTTCCCGTAACAGTTTGGAAATTCGGCGAAAGTTTAGTGTGTCAGCCAACCATGTAACTATTTCGCGGCTCGGAACAATGGATAGTTAGACGCTCCGCATTGCGCATCGTGTAAGTCGTAAGTGCATTCGCTATAGCGA
>QVNV01020717.1:0-12605 GCA_014825455.1 Pseudomyrmex pallidus | reverse complement strand
ACACGCTTACAACAGGAACGAAAACAACAAAAATATTAATACTGTTCCAAAACTTCAAATTGCCATATCTCCGAAACTAAGGCCGTCCCTCACAAAATTTTTTCACATACTTACTCGAAATGACCTCCTTTACAACATATCTGAAGCACATCAAAATCGGAGGTGTGTGACCTAAAATGCATATTTACCACTTATAAAAACTAATTTAAAAATCTGCAATGCTATTTGTGGATTCTCTTGTTGCAATTGCGATAATGACGAAAAAAAAAATTTTCTCCGTCGATCTGCTTCCTAGCGATTGTTCCCTAATGATATTTTTCCTCGATCGAGGCGAGAAGAAAATATGTGCGACGAGGGAGTGCGTATTTTACCGGGTGAACGTTTCGATCTCTCTCTCTCTCTCTCTCTCGCGAAGGGGGCGACTTCGTGGGACTTGGTCCCGGCCAGGGTCGTTTTTGCCAAGGCCTGATAGTCGACAATTACGCGGTCACGGCGATTGGCCGGGCCGTTTTCGCGAGAAGGATGGGCCAATCGAGGCACCGGGTATTATCTTCTCTCACTCGTTCTCTTCATCCCGCTCGCTTTCTTTCTCTCTCTCTTTCTCTCTTCGGATCTCTTCTTTCCTAGAGTACTACTCCGCGCGCTGCAACGAGCACGCTTTAGTCTAGTCAGAGCTGCACCTGTGGGTGAACCTATAGCACACCTGTAATCTCCCCACCTGTATCCGGTGATCAATGATATAAGTGCAGGAAAAAGCGACTCCGCGTTGTGCATCTTTTTTCAATTTATTTTGTTGCTTTGTTTTAAATGTTTATCTCGTCTGTCTGAAAAAAAAAGATAATCTCTAGTCAGTGCAAGTGCAAAAAAAATCGTTGAGAAAAAACCGAGAGGGATTTGAACGAAGAAATCGGAAAAGCAAAGATTAAAAATCTTTAGCGTGTGTCTAATTGTGTAAGGCGTGAGAATTTGTTCGCTGATGTGCCTCGTACAAAAGTGGTATATGTTGTATGAAATTTTAAGTGTCGATGTGAAACACCCTTTTTGGACGTGACACACCCTTTTTGGACGTGACAGATTGTGCGTGATTAAACACACACACACACACACACACACACAAAACGATAATTGTTGATTTTGTAAATGTTTAATAATTCTCTCTGCGGAAATAATGTACTTAAAAAAAGAAAAGACAAAATCAAATAAAAAAATAAAATCCAATTTCAAAGATAATATAAAAAAAAAATAATCATATCACACGCGCGTAAAAGAAACTTAATTATACAAAAAAACGAAATACTGTCCGCCTGTGTGTGAAAGATGACGGATAATAAAATTATCGAAAGACAGAAATGCGAGCCTGATGCGAAACGTGACATCGATCGATAGTGTCTTAATTACGGATATTGAGCGGATATTGAGCGATCGGTAAACAGCACGGAGCGATTACGGATTGATAATGCGGATTTCAATCGTGCGATGATTAGCGGCTAAATGTTAATCAACTTCCGCAATCATCGGCGAGCCAAAGAAGCGGAAACCCGTCACGTAGCGCAGCTGGTAATTCTCGTTCCCGATAACTTTTTTCTCTTTCTCTCTCTTTCTCTCTCTCTCTCTCGGTCTCGATCTCGATATATACAGACATCATCTGTCAGACGATGTCCGCGAAAGAGTCGCTCTCTCGTGTCTCTCGTCACGTGGAAGAAACTCGATAAGAGCTCGCCCGACAGCTCGCTCGGCTCCTCGGAATAACGAGGTCTTATGGCGTATGGAATAGATCGCGCGTCATGTTTGAGAAAGCCAAGGGGTTCATTATAGAGAACCGCGGCAAAAGAAATGCCCGGCGGTGTTTCGTGATCTATTCGCGATTTCTCTCGTGGAGTAAATCTTATCTGAAATTTTCTTCTCTCCCCCCTCTTCACCCCTGAAATAAATCTACAAAACGTCTCTCTGGGTGTATTAGAGAGAGAAATCTCTCACGGTATATACATATATCGGTATATATCGGTATATATCGGTTCAACGTTATTCTCCGCATCAATATTTATACGTTACTTTGATGTTCCGTACAAAATGCGATGTGCGTTAGACTCACGCGCGCGTGTGTGTGCGATAATATTCCCGTTCGTAAACGTTATCCGTCGGATTCTTGTTCAGTCGCGGATTTGATCGATGTAATCGACACTTGGATCGCGCGAGACCGATAAATCTTTCGCGCCGCGCTGCGCTTCTCTCTCGCATGGAAGAAAATAAGGCCCCATCGCATCCCCATCGCGTTATTCCTCGTCGTCGGTGCGCGAGTAAACGAGCAAGTTCGTAGGTTGAAGTCCCTCCTACGGGCCCTACACACCGGTATGCCGCCGCCGCAACCGCCGCCGCCGCCGCCGCCGCCGCCGCCGCCGCCGCGCCCGATCGAATCCCATAAGTCACGGGACTTGAATACTGTATTTAAGCCGCCAACTCATTCTCTTCTCCATTATCCCGCGTGCGTGCGAAGCCCCGAAATATTCTCACAAGATCCGCGAGTTTGCTCGAAACGAGCATGAGGCTCAGCCGCGCGGTGAGGTGCGTCGTACGTACAACAATTGTCTCGTTCGATTGATCGAACATCTGGCGTTTTATTCTATTTTTTTTCTAATAAATCTAAAAGATTTCTCTCGGTTTTTTTACAGGGGACTTAAAGAGGCGACGACACTCCTGGAGCAGCGAGGTCGACTGTCAACCGGCGGAAACGGAAGCTGCGACCGCATCGGAGGAAGATTCCGCCGCCTCTCCGGGTCTTCCGAATGATGATAGAATCTCCTATAAGGTATCGTTTTTTTTACACACACACATACACACACTATGATATATCGACAATTTCGTTACATAATTCTCTTCTCGCGTCTTTCTCCGATTTTTCTCGAAATATTATTCGACGTGTCTCGCGCAACGTATCTTCTCCTCGCTTCTTCGACATCTTCCGCCGTTTGCATTCTCAAGCAAAACACGCTGAATGCAAATAGCCGCGTTCCCTTTCCCCGCATCGCCCTCTTCTCCCTTATTGTCCCTCCGATTTCACGCTCGAGATACATCTTTCGCCGTAACGGCACGGAGAAGAGACTCCGCAACATCGGTTTCTCGGAAACCGTCGCCTTTCCACGTCGCAACGTCACCCTCTCACCCCTATCGTCCCGACGTTGAGGGTGGAAAAGAAACAGAAAGAAAATCGTGGGAAGTTATGCTCGTGCACGGTATATACGATTTTTAACGGACGATGTAACGAGCGAGCGCGCGCCGGCCGTTTGTTCTTCTCTCTGTCTCAATGGCTCGAACGTAACCGATATGGATGGGCGCATGATGCGATGATGACCCTGCGCGTTCTCTCCCTCGCGTTGCAGTCGTAAAACATCCCGCCCAAGGACGCGCGAACCGATCGCGCGAAACGCGATTCCTCGCAAAAACGGGCTTCCGTCATTGTCTCGCAGAGTTTTCGGAGGGGGGGTTTCCCCGATTTTAGATTTTACAAAAAAAAAAAACATTCGAAGCGCTTTCAAAAGTTGATTATTTTCTCGTTCGAAAATTCTCTCTCGATTATTCCGCAATTGTTCCGAGTACGTCGGAATGTGTGTTGCGCGTCCCTTGTACCGGGAGGATAAATCTTGGCGAGGGCTATTAGTACGTCGCGGATGAAGATAGTTGTTAAATACACAGGATAGGTGGATAGAGAAGAAGAGAAAGCGCACAGATAGGCTCTTTATTATGATTTACGATTTGGTCGTGGCTGCGTATAGAAAAATGCTTTGCGTAAATTACTTTGCGTAAGCGCACTTAAAAGTCGGCAATCGTAAATCAAGATAAAAATGCTAAGGAAGAAAGAAGATGGAGAGACGCGTATATTCCTTGTGTGTCTTCGGTGTGTAAAATTACGTTGTAACAATAGGTACTTATAAAATATATATTATAATCGCTCGTAACTTTATCGTTACGAGCGCGACGTTTGACAGACGAACGCGAATCCTCGCGGAAAATGAAAGAAAATTGAGAAAACACACAAAAGAACGGAAAATTCGCGACACTCGGAACGAAACGACGTCCTTCGATCGCCAGAAGAAAAATCGGCAAGAGAAAGAGAGAGAGAGAGAGAGAGAGAGAGAGAGAGAGAGAGAGAGAGAGAGAAAATCTCTCGCGTAGAAGGTAAAAGTGGTGGCGTGCACGATAATTCGAGAACCTTATAATTAACCGTGCAACATAGTGGAGGTGAAGGAAGGACGGGGGGCGAAAAGAAACGGGGCAGAGGGGATGAAGGAAAGGAGGGCAGGCAAAGGTCGATGAAAAGACCGAGAGGGAGGTCGAACAAAAAGGGAACGAAAGGGAGATAAAGACTGAGAACTCCCTGAAACGTTTCGGTGGAAGAGGCGCGTTGAAGAGAGAGAGAGAGAAGGGGGGAGGGAGAGAGAAGGGGGAGGGAGAGAGAAGGAGATAGGGATGTATCCAGGGTCAATGGGGTTAAATATTCCGGAGAGAATCTTCACCGCATCATGTGGAACCACGAGACGTAGAAACGTGTGATCCTCCCATAAATTTTAACTTACACACACATTTTATTTTCACGAACGAGGTGTGTATACGATCGCGTATTTTTCACCTCTTGTCACATTTCAACACTCTTGAACACCGTCGTCTACACTCTATCTTTTAAATATACATATATTTATATACAGTTGCATTTAAGGACTTATTTAAGACAAAATGCATATCTTTCGATACATCCTGTCAAATTAGTCTTTATGTTAGCCGCGTGAAACTTTATGAGACGGCGGCAAAAGACAAGACACCGCGCGCCGTTTTGTAAATTTCGCGTTGCGCGTCATTTATTTGCGCGCGCGCAAGCCCGTAAGAGAGGGCGACGACCGTAAATTTCCGCGGCGCTGGTAAAGCACGAGCGTCAAGCTCTCCCCGCGGGAGCCCCATCGAAATAATTCATTCTGGCGACTCGCCGCGCGGGTTAATTGAACGCCCATGAGAGACGCATTAATAATTTCACCGTGCGCGCGAACAGAGACATGGACGGTCTCTTTTGTGATACTTTCAAAGATGATGAGAAAAAAATGAGAGAAATATCGGCGTTTACGCGTGCGATTTCTTTCCACTGTTCACCGAATTAATCGGCTGTATAATCAAGAAAAAATACCTATGTTTTTTATAGAGAGAGAGAGAGAGAGAGAGAGAAGAAACCAATGGGAGCGGGAACACGGTTGACTGTGCATTGTAAATCATTTGTGTTATGTGTATCGGTGGGAACGAACGATTGGATGTGGATCTTTTTCAATATAAATTATCGTTCCATGAAAATGTATCAGTTAATAATCTAAAAAAATATACATATAATAGAATTTACATTATCGGAATCTTATGTAAAATTTGATTACTTACAGTTTAGCAATGTGAAAATTTACTTGGTTTATATTTCTATTTTTTTGTTTCGCTAATTACAATTATTATCGCAATTATTAATTAATGATATATAAATTAAGTAATAATTAATTTAATATATATATATTTATATACATTTATATAATATATTTATTATTACGTGTATTAAGTTACATGTTATAAAAAAATATATACCCGGAAAAAATGGATTAGATCTAATTTAAATCTAACGAGATAAAAAAATTGAAAATTAGATCTAAAATAAATTTAAATAGATACAAAAGATATCTAAATAGATCAATGTAAATTCTGAACAGATCTGAGGTGATCTACTATAGTAGATCTGAGTAAATATAAAGTAGATCTAATGATAAATAACAGTGCAAATTTACATAGATTTATTTATAACTAAACGAATAAACTTTTAAGGCTCGTGAAAATTAAATTAGGAATTAAGGCCAATACGAGCCGTTCCCAGAATGTTATGCAGAAGCAAATATACAATATGTCGTGAGTTTGAATTGAAATTTCAATTCTAAAAATCCATATAGGATGCTTGGTTTGCATCTCATATATGATAGTCCCCGAATACCCTCCTAACTCACGTGTAAAAAATTTACACGTTAATTTCACATATATGTATATACATATATATTTGCTTCTGCACAACATCCTGGGAACGGCTCGTATTGGCCTTAATTCCTTATTTATAACTATTTAGATCTACTTTATATCTATTTAGATTTATTTTAGATCTAATTTTCAATTTTTTTATCTCGTTAGATTTAAATTAGATCTAATCAATTTTTTCCCGGGTACTTATATATATATTTTTTTATTTTTCTATTTAAACATGTAACTTAATACACATAATAATTTGAATCCAATTCGAAAATTCATCTAGGATGTGCTTCGCATCATTTATAGATGAAATAAATCCAATTTACTCTCCTATAGAAAAAAATAAGTGTTTGCAAGACAGCATTTCTCCTTGAAAGTTTATAAAAGTGAATATAAAGAGTGTGTTGAGTTTCCTCCTTTCTCTCTTTCTCTCTCTCACTTACTTAGAACTTCGTTCCGATTGACTAACCACGTGCTAGAAATGCAAGGATGCGACGCGATACCAATACATAAATGTTGCGAGATGACGATATACACGACGCGACACATGTTACATGCACGTCCTATGAATAGTTAATGCACGTTATAATCCCGGCTCACTACTAGCTTCAACGTGTATTCCATTTCTGATACGATAATTTCCCAGCACTACCGTTATTAAATCTCAATCGTAACCGACACGGCGAATATAATGCAATTTTCCAGGAGCATGGCCGTTCGGTGCAGACGGTGGACTTGGTGGCGGATTGTCCGTTGCAAGTCGTGACGGGTGGTTCGAGATCACCGACGCCCGTGCCGACGTCCTCGATATACGCCACATCGACGACGAGCATGGGGCAACGACCGAGCACCCTATTGCGCCCCAAGATCTCGCTAACTTGGGTACTACGTGGTCAACAGCAGTCCGGATCTAACGGCGCTTATTCGGCCAACACCAACGGTGGAGGCAAAACTTTCATTTTTCTCCTCTTTGCTATTTTTCCTTCTCCTCTCTCTCTCTCTCTCTCTCTCTCTCTAAATCTACTTTATTTTTTAACTTTACTTTTCTGTTTTATTTCACTTTAAATCTACTTTATTTTAGCGTTGTTAAGGGGATCCTAAAGTAGGTCTGTTTTATCGATAAACCTGAATTTTTTTTGTGCACACTAATTTTTTTTTTTGGCTGTGTGGACTGATAAATCTTTTTCTACAATTAAAGTACATACAATAAGGAATCCGGGACCTTCAACTTTATATACCAAAATAAAAAAAACTGTTTTCAATTTTTTTCATTTTGTTATATAAAGTTGGAGGTCCCGGATTCCTTATTGTATGTACTTTAATTGTAGAAAAAGATTTATCACTCCACACAGTCAAAACAAAGATTAGTATGCACAAAAAATTCAGGTTTATCGATAAAACAGACTTACTTTAAGATCTTCTTAAGAGAAAGATTTACTTAATTAAGAGAAAAATATATATAATTGAAGTTATTTTCTTTTATAAAAACAAATGCTGTTTTTTTTGGTTTTGTCAGATATCAGTAGCGATCGAGATGCTTTGTCACGGAACAACAAAGAGAGATCCTCGCGGAAGAGCGCAAAGGAGAAGGATGTTGCCGTTAAGGAGAATATCGAGAACAAAGACAGCATCGAGAAGCGTGAGAAGAAGATCTTGCACAAATTCGAGAAGCTGGAAAAAACGGAGAAGGTAATAACGCGATGAGTCTCAATGTGACGATTTGATATCTTTTTACTTTCTCTGCTCCTCTCAAAATGTCTCTATCCGTTTAGATTATCGGCAAAGAGATCGAGGACGAGAGACGACTGGATAGTCCGCAGGAGAAGTATTTCAATAAGGAAGGGGTCGCCGACTTGAAGGACCCAAAAGAAAAGGACAAAGTAAAGAGAGCAGTTTCCGAACCTTCCCTCGTGTCTCGCGAATTGACATCGACGCCTAACGGACGTGAGAAACATCGACATAGACGAACGAAACGGTCGCACAAGCCCAGATTACCCAATAGATTTGGCTACGAAATCGCCGATCTTGACGCGTTCTTGACAAAGGTGCTCAACTCGTATATTTTACATTTACAAATCCTTCGCGGACCCAGATCTCAAAAATGACCTACAACTCAAACGCAGACTTTGGGTCTGCGAGACCCAAATATTTCTTCAATTTTTATGTTTTTTGCCAATCAAAAATTTGAACAATTCTGCGTCGATCAAAAAACAAAAACAAATTGAAAAACTCTCCACTAGTTTGGAAGATGTAAGCGTTTAAAAAAACACTACCCGGGAGGAAAAATAGATTAAATCTAAGTAGATCTAATTTAAATCTAACGAGATAAAAAAAATAGAAAAATAGATCTAATTAGATCCAACTTGGACTCTAAATAAATATAAAGTAGATCTATATAAATTTACACTTTATTTATCAGTAGATCTATTTTAGATCTACAATAGATCTATTCAGATTTATTAAATTAGATCTAAGCAGATCTAAGCAGAACTAAGCAGATCTGATTAAATCTAATATAGTAGATCTGAGTAGATCTAAAGTAGATCTAATGATAAATAAAGTGTAAATTTACATAGGTCTATTTAGATATACTTTATATCTACTTAATCTATCTAATTAGATCTAATTAGATCTACTTAGATTCAATTTCATTTTTTCCCGGATAGTTTTTACTAGAAACGCCGACGCGCAATTTTTGATCAGGTCTGGGGAGACTCCCTGTGTCCGTCCGCGAAGGGTTGTAAGTACAATATATATTCGCACTATTATTTGCACTTTAATATAGTTGATACATTTTACAACATGTGCACAAAACATTTTTCACAGTTTACATTGTTGATTAAGTCTTCTCTATGCGAGAAGATTTTACTCACAAGAAGTAATTGTGTAGGGCGCGTCTTAATTAATTAATCTCTAAACATAAAATAAAAAAAAAAAACAATGTAAATTATTAGAATGTACAACTTACAATCAACAACTTTAGGCATCCATAGAGAGACCGGCAAACATTCCAGTCGTTCTATCTTTCCCGTCGGTATTATATCAGACTCAAGGTGGTACTCAGGACGAAATGGCTCTTCCGCTAGGTACAGTCGTGAATGCCGTCTTCAAGAACCAGACGTGGTTGTATGTGCAAACGCCTCACGGCCAGGAAGGCTACGTTGGCTACGCCGCCTGTTTGCCTCTCGGAATTTTGCCGCAACCGACACGAGGACATTGTTGGGAGGATTCTACCGACGTTTTTCCTCGGCCTCTTGGTGAGCACTGTTTTTTCCTCTGTGATTTCCACAAGGCTGAAAGAAAAAAGGTCTCTTTTAACAGTAAGAGATCTGAATTTCAAAGATAACCGAAATACTTCGTCAACCCTTTTGCTTCTCTTTAATTTATTTTTTTCCCTCATTTCTTTTCAGGCAACATGACAGATACGGAAAAGCTGCGTGACACCAGATCGGAGTGCGGAGCGAGTCGCGGACGCAGCAGTAGAGTCAGACGAAGTTCCAGAGACGCGGTTTCGGCGTGTGGCGAACGCAGCGTCGACCGATTGTATCTGCGTGCGGCGGCAAACGCGCGTATCAAAGGTTCGCGGCACACACTGCTGGTGATCAGAAGCGATTACGAAGCGCGCGCCGCGAATGCTCTGACGGTCTTCAAGGGCGACGTGGTCGCCTTGCTCAGCGACCACATGAGCGACTGGTTTTGGGTACGCTCCAAAGACGGTAGAGAAGGATTCATTCCCGCGGTTATCGCTGGCCACGGCTTCCTTTGACCGCGCTTCTCTTGTCAGACTGAAGTTCATTGGACAATTATAGTGATAGTTTTTCAAGGAGATACGATGACAGTTTTTTTTTTTATTGTAATATAAACTGATCTTTATATAAATCTGGCGCACATTGTTCGACATCTCTCAAAAGGTATAAAATTGTTTTTGACGAGTCAATCAATTTTATTTATTCAGAATTGCTCGAACTGTCGCTTGATATTATTTTTACAAATGTGTATCTTTTTGCATAAACTGAAACTTTCAACAAAAAACTTAACATCCTAGAGAGAGGGTTGACATAAAACAGCGAATACATATCTGCAAAAATATTATGCGATATCGTTTGTATATTTGTACAAAAGAAGTATCATATATAAAAACATATATATATATATATATATATATATATATATATATCTTATTAAAATTAATATATTTATTAAAAAAAAATTAAGAGGTTTTCTTTATTACATTCGATTTTGTACATTAAAAAAAACGCAACTTTTTCCGTGACTTAATAACAATATTCTAATTTTTGCACAAATATGTGATTATTATATATAACTCTGATGAGAGTACGTTACGCAAATTTGAGCATCATCTCGCGATAATTGAAGTTTGTACTGATGTCAATGCAATTTGAGGAACCGGCCGCGCTGAGTATCTTGTGTGGCGTCTCCTGGTGCACTACGCTGTACACAGTGAGGCTGGATATGGGCACCTTGGCGAGAACTTCGCCCTGATACGTCATGTGATGAATGTGAGTGGCCGCGCCACCGGCAATCACGCGCTCCTCGTAAATCTCTGCCACGTAGATTCCCTGATCGGCTAAATCGAAAACCGTCGCCGCCTCCATCGTTCGCATGTGCCACAGTGACAGGCTGGGTCCGCCACCGCACAACTGAAATTTATCCACATGTATATTCTAAATATAAATTACGTTAGAATATCTCATAAAAAAAAATCATTATATCACACATACACACACACACACACGTGTATAATTTATTTCCATTTTGTACTTGTCAATTTCAACTTCTTAGTTTGTTAATAACATATTTATTCTTTGATATATACTATGTTTAATATTACAATGTATATTATATCTAATTTCACGCACAAATTTTTTATCTTCGTTTTAAATCGAAAGTGCTAAAATGTCTATGCGATTAGATCTTATAAATAAATTTTGCGCAACTGTGATTACAGAAAGTTTAGGTTTGTCTTTTACTTGTCCACATACCAACCAATCCTCGGTGAAATCGATAGCGCCAATCCATTTTCCCAATCGTGGTCTGGCTACTTTGTCAACCAAATGTGGAGTTAATATATTAGTGTTTTCCTTTTTGCGCAAATCCCACAATCTCACAGAACCGTCTTCGCTGCAGGACGCAAGCTGATTGTCCCTGAAAATTTATCATAGAATCAATGTAAAAGATCAATGTTATTTTGGATTGCAATTTGCCGCAGACGAAAGTACTACTTACATTATCGCTAAACAATGTATGTAATCTGTATGTCCCTGCATACTTCGTACGATCTTTCCATCTTCCAAGTTTATAATATATATATTGTTATCTCCACAGCCAGCGTATAGCAAATGATTTGTTTTCGAATATGCCATGTAATTTACATCTGGCTTATCGTAACTATCCCTAGAAACAACAAATATGTATATGATTTATCCGTTAATATAAATTTAAAAAATGAAAAAATTTCTTTTTGGTACACAATTATTTAAATATAGTATTTTACTTTGAGAACAGATGTATGGTTATACATTTTATATTATAATACATATACATAACCATTGTTGTGCTTACTTGTTAGCAGGTATTTGTATGTTCCAAGAAACTTTACAATTAGGTGCTTTACTAGAAGTAATTATTTTCCAATCCCATCCTGATATTTCACCACGTGTTCCTGTCACAAGAAAATCGTCCGTGGTGACCATGCATGCAACTTCCTGATCGGGATGCGCAGCAAACCGATAATTAGGCCCTTGCAACTCATTTTCTTCTATTTTGTTAGGTCCTAAAGCCTTAACCAAACTGTTTTAAAATATAATTGTTTGAATGTAAGAATGAGAATTAGTGTATTAAAATTACATAATTTTAAAAAAACTGTAATAAAGCGTGTCACATAAGATAATAATTGCTTTTATTGTAAATGTAATTAATATTTTTACTATATAAATGCGATAGGAAAGTATATAAAAAATACAGAAAACATTATATACAAGTTATTCATTAAACAATTACTTACTCAAATACTGAAACATCTCCATAAATATTGCCAGCCAAAAGATAATTTCCATCGGGTGAAAATGTCTGCGATAATACGGTGTTGTACAGTAATTTCTTGTCGGTAGCGTCTATCATCTTTTTAGTTCAATATTCTTTCAAGCGATTCAAAGCGATTGTTTTCAGATTGTTTACATGCGGAGGTGCGGAGCACTAGCGCTGCGATCATGATGCAAGAGAAACAGAAGGTGTGTTCTTTTTAACGGAACTTTTTGCACCGTTCATCTTTCTTCTTTTTCTTTACAAAGTGGAACTGTGCAAGAAATTCAGTTGAAAAAACAGGATTAAGGGATCAAAGAGTCATTCTATTCTATTTTCTTATGTTACTCTACACTACTCTACTGTTAGTCTAAACTAGGGTTAGGTTCAAAGAGAGAAGAGAATCCTACTTTGCATATATAGGGAAGGAAAAACGGGCAAAACAGAGATGCCATATCGTGCACCCCAGCATCAAGAGCATCGAAGAGGTGGGAGGTGGTGGGGGCTGCCGCTTCGATGCTCTGGTACGC
>QVNV01020714.1:0-12950 GCA_014825455.1 Pseudomyrmex pallidus | reverse complement strand
CTCCCGCAAATGCTGCTTGGTTAACACAAAATTCGACATTTCAAACACAGTAAAAATCAAGGTTTTTGTATGAAACTCAAAGCGATATAAACTGAATATTATTAGCCGATGTCTAACTTCTCTGAAACCGCCAAAATCAGCTGTCACTGTAAACCATTCACAACAGCCGGAGCCATATTTTGGAAACGGACCGAACTAATTTGTACTTTCAATACTTAATAAAAAACGTTAACTCTTTGTGATCAAACTTCAAAAATAACGATGAGTTAGTCAGACTGGGTCTGTGAGACCTACGCGACTTTCAGACCGAATGTCTCCGCGAAAAATCAATCTTTTTTAAATTTCTTTTTTGAATAGAAAGTTTGAACACTTCTGCGTCGATAAAAAAAAAACCAAATTGAAAAAATCTCTAATAGTTTCGAAGAAGCGTTTAAAAAAACAAAGTTTATCTAGGAATGCCGATGCGCAATTTCTGAGTGGATCTGGGAGACCAACGTCTGACTACGAAGGATTAATAAAATATTAATAATCATTTAGTTATAAAAAAATAATGTTTATAAGTGATTTTTGTAAACGCTTACATTAATAAGTCTTTCAAACATAAAGGATACTTTATATAAGATAATGACTTTGAGAAATGTTGTAACTTGTTTAAGGTAATGCGCGATTATATTCACGCGCATATTCATGATATGACATCTAATCTCTCATTTGAGTCAACCTACCGTTCATTTTGAACAAAAGATATTTATAAACTTTGTTGCAATAATAAATAAACATAGAAAAAGTTATCTAAAATTATCAAAAACTTAATCACATCTTTACACCTTAAAGTAAAATTGCAATCAGGAAGTTTTAAACCAGTAAAACAACTAAAAAATATAAATTAAAAAATCTACTCGCTTATGTCTACTAATTTTACAAAAATGCTTGTAAATATCACACGCCATTAGTTTTTAATAAAAACTATTTTGTACACGTGACCAACACAACAGTAGCACCTACATTATAAAAAAGAATATCTTTCTCTATTTAGTAAACAAGATATTAGCTGTATGACACCTAATATGATGACTAGCCTCGGTTTCTTCTATTTTGGTTCAACTAAGAATAATTTGTCAAAGAATTAGCCTGTAAAAGTGCCTGTAAAAGATGCCTGTAACTATACGTAACATTTTTTGCATTTTACACACAGTTATGAATAAAACATTCTTTTGAATTACAAAGATATTACACGAAAGAGAGATATCACACACATTAGAATTCCTGAGAAGAATATAGTCATAGAGTTTTCTATGTCTTGAGCAAAAATATATTGCTGAGTTCATCGTTGAACGTGTTTTCGACTAGTTGCGATTCCATTTCTCTCCAAAGATAAAATCGCGGAGTGGAAGATAGATCAGAGATATGTCAGCGCGACTTCCGGAAGCCAAATCTTTAGAAAATTTCCGCGTGTCAGCGAAAATACCATTTTGCACAACGTTATCACAACGTTGTCAGGTTTATTTCACTTTATTGTCACCTTCTTTTCTCCTTACGTATACTTGTTGTTATTATACACAATAATACATTTCATTAAAGTACAATATACAAGTATTAATTAGCATGTTATACACCGAGATATATTAGTTTATATATTTGTGCAATCAAGACCATTTTTTTTTATTTTCAGGAAATCGCTGCCATTTTAATCAGCTTTCAGAGGCACGCCGAATGGCAAAGTCGGGAGGTAAAAGTACGACCACGAAGTGGTTCGATGTTACTGTACTCGAGGAAGAAAGTACGCTATCGACGGGACGGTTATTGCTGGAAAAAGAGAAAAGATGGGAAGACTACACGGGAAGATCATATGAAACTGAAGGTGACTCTACGGTTTTTGTCTGTAAAATTATAAGAGAGAAAAAGAAAGGAAAGTGTCTGAAAAAAATTTGACACAGCTGAAGTATAAAGATAGATTATGAAGATAGATGGATGAAGATAGATTATGTCAATCTATGGACAGAAAAGTCATAAACCACTTTGCAAACTTTGCAATATTTACTGAGTTATTAATTAATGAATGTGAGCCAATGAACGCGATGGGAAGCGATAGTCCGGACTCTTTAGGCGTGTATGATTTTCGCTTGTAAAGAAAAATGACTTATCTTATGCAAATATCCCAACAACTAGAAAACAAGCGAGCGGCATGTGACAGCGCTTCTTGCATCAATTAATTTTTACAACTGAAGATCGTACAAGCCTACAAAATTCGAACCGTCGCTTTCCACGTGCTCATTAGATCATATCCAGTGATAAGTAAATTCAATAAAAATATTGAAACAATTTTGCAATCAATTTATTTTGTAAAATTGAGCACAATTTAGTAACATTACACTTCAACAATTTGTAAATAAAATAGCTTGTTTTTTTAAATAATGCCTTCAGATTCTGCCAAGTGTGCCAATTTGTTTACAACAGGTTCAGGGAGTCGAGTGCATCTACGGCTGTTACGTGCACTCGGCGATCCTTCCGACGTTTCATCGCCGGTGTTACTGGCTACTGCAGAATCCGGATGTTGTTCTCGTCCATTACTTGAACGTTCCTTATCCGGACGGTGATGCGAAGCTGGCGGCTTTGCCACCTTGTCTCGCACTACCGCCAGACAAGAAGGAGTGGACGCGAGACGAGCTGGCGTCGCAATTAAGGCCCATGTTCCTCGGTGGAGATGACGATCCGAACAATCCTCATCTCACACAGAATCATCCTGTCGACATGATAGTCTCTCAGCTGCTCGATAGGCAGAGAGCATCTTCCACCTCTTCCACTACCAGCACGCAACTCGCTCCTAGGAGACTTACGCCCGACAATCAGGTATGTATCTGATGCGTAACAATTTAAAATTCTTTTTTCACAATATGATTTATACACTTATCAATTATCCATTACAATAGTTTAAAACTTCAAATTTTATATTGAGAGTTTTTTGCACATCAAGTGTTTTATTGTTAATACAATAAAATCATATTTATTGGAAATTTTGATATTATTGTTCAAAAAAAAGGTATCTTCAACAACGGGAGGTCAGCAACCGTCGACGACAGCGGCTCCGGCTCCCCGCGTATACTCAAGACATTCCCATTCCGCTCAGAGTCAACAGCCGGCTCCTCTAGTTTTAAGTTTACAACAAATCCAAGGCGGTGGTGGTCTTCTGATACTCAACAGTCAACCATATCATCATCAGCAGCAGCAACAGCAGCAACAGCAGCAGCCGCAGCCATCGCAGCAGCAGCAACAGCAACAGCCGTCACAACAGCAGCAGCAGCAAAGTCAGCAAGTGGAGATGCAACAGGTCAAACAGGAGCAGCAAATTGTGCCACAGACCAGCGTCGATCGAGAACAGCAAACGCTCAAACAAGAAATCGATGCACAAGACAGCATAGACAGATCCGCCGTGCAGCCTCTGTCAATTGGTGGCACTAGCTCGGAAATGACCGATTTTGCGGAGACGCTGGATCTGAGTCAGGAGGATATTCAGAGGACACTATCGGCCAACATGGTGCCGCCGTCGCCGTCGCCCTCGCCGGCTGATAACAACATGATCAATCCGATGGATTTCATCGATTCGTCGGATGATGTGCTAGTGAATCTGGACGCGTTCGATGTATTCGGCGATTTGCCGGAGCTGCACGACTTCGAGCCCGAACAGACGAAGCACGAGGAACAGCGGGGTGGTGCCGAGAACGACGTCGGATGTCATCCTGGTACAACCGTCCATATTGCAGAGTATAGTCCTGAGTGGAGTTACACCGAGGGTGGTGTAAAGGTGCGTCGAAACGATTTACTTATGGCTTCTTTTTTGTCAATGATTATCATACGTGATTACGTACATTCAACTTGATTCTTAGTTTGTACAGAGACTGCTGACCTAAGAGATCCTGGATTTAAAATCGATCGAAACACGTTGGATAACATCGAAATTTTTTCGAATCACCTTTCTTTTTCAAAACAATAGCAAACTACTAAGGTGTTATACTTGTTGTCGTGTCTGCAACCTCCTCTAAACATTAGTGTCTTTAAGAACTTCTAGTGTCTTTAAGAACTTCTAGTGATTCCAAGTCCACTTAAAACTGTAGGCTCTTTATGCGCTTATACATGAATCCGCGTATCACGAATGTAAGAATAAAACTACGGATTCACAACTAACTATCGAAGATTTGAATGAACAAATGAAAAGAAAATATTTGTGAACATTAGACATGATTTGTATTTTAGGTATTAGTTGCTGGTCCATGGACTGGCGGTAGTGGTTCTCAATCATACTCGGTGCTTTTCGACACGGAACCGGTTGAGGCGTGCCTCGTGCAACCAGGTGTATTGCGTTGTCGATGTCCCGCGCACGCACCAGGAATAGCGTCCCTTCAGGTGGCCTGCGACGGTTTTGTCGTGTCCGATAGCGTTGCCTTCGAATATCGTAGAGCGCCGACGAGCGAACCTAGCCCAGAAAAAGCTCTGTTAGATCGCCTTGCGGACGTGGAAGCCCGTCTGCAGGGTCCTGGTCCGCCGTCTCCCGCAGCTCATCTGGAAGAGCGACTGGTTGCTTATTGCCAGGTAGAACTCGAAGAAATTCACTTGTAGAATATCACTGATTTCTTAAACTCTGATCGGGATTAGAACGTGATAATAAGGAATTTTTTTTTTTTTTTTTTTAATTTTCCCGTGTAATGTATATCGCAGGATGCTGTTGTCCGTCCTTGGCGAGCTGGAGCGGAACCTCTTCAATCCGGTGGGCCTACTCTCCTACACCTGGCAGCCGGATTGGGATACTCCAGATTAGCCTGTGCACTCCTTCACTGGAGAGCGGAAAATCCTAGTAGCGTTTTGGATGCCGAAGTCGATGCTCTTAGGCAAGATAGCGCCGGCCTTACGCCACTTGCTTGGGCTTGCGCGGCAGGACATGCCGACACCGCCAGAATTCTTTACAGGTTTGTGAACAATCGGATTTGGACTCGACTTAACATTCACCTAACATTATGAATAATTAATTCATAGAATGATATCGCGATTCCCGTGGTCGTTTCGTGTGGTCGCTCGCGACTCGCCTTGCGCTAATGAATCAAATTTTAATCAATCTTGTCTGTTAACTCTGCTCTCTCTAGATGGAACGCAATGGCGCTTCGCGTGAGAGATTGTCAAAATAGAACGGCGACCGAGCTGGCTGCAGAGAACGGCCACACGGCAATCGCCGAAGAACTGAATCAGCTTGAAGCCCGACGACAAGACGAAAGGCTCTTCTTGCGACCTGCCAGCCCTAGCCCTAGAAGGCCATCTCAAGACAGCGGTCTCGATCTGGCGTTGTGTTAGTCTCGTTTGCTATTATATATACTGCCCTCTCTTCCGTATACACGCACACATTTACGTATATACCCTATATACACGTATAATCATATCCTTTTCCCTTGCCGATGTAGCGCTATTATTTATATACATATATACATATATATATATATGTATACGCATATATATTTTATATATATTCTATATATATGTACATATATGTATGTATGTATATATTTTCTCTTCCCTACTTTGTGTAAAAGACCGTAAAGTCACAAAAAGTCATAAGTCATGCGAGCGTAAGAAATCAGGCAACGTATATAGCATTTAAGTGGGGTTTATCGAAAAACACGCAGGTGGCTCGCCGCTGCTGGACAACATGGATTTGTTGCAAGAAGATGAGTCGTCGTTAGGCCTCAGCGAACAGGGAATGGAGAGCGCTCCGACCCCTCAGGAGACCGTAGGTCCGTACCTTCCTCGTTTCCTCTTCTATTTGTCTGTCTGTCTGCCTGTCTGTAAAAACTATTCGTAAATCTGTCTGTTCTCTCTGTAACACAATACTGATAGAAATCGAATCGGTCTCTATAGATATACTACATTCACGTGGACTGCGAATTCTGTAGAAATCCTAGCTGAAATTGCGTCCCTCGTACACACGGACAATAGACACAGACACACACACACACCATTTACGTAGACATATGCGTAACAGTGTTCTTTTTCTCTGTGTGCGAAACCGACGACTCCGCTGCCTTTTCTAACTCCTCCTGAACTCTTGCAGCTTTAAACAATATTGGTGTTGCTTGGCGTTCGTAATTGCTGGTGTTGGATGAAATTGCTGTGTAAACGTCTAAACTTTCTTAGCTACTAACCGACTTTAGTGTCGGGTATCGAAGTCTTCTCTATACGGCGATAATCAGGACTGCGCGATATAACGAGCAGTAACATAACAAGTAAAGTATCCTTAGACGAGACCTTTCTAACAAACGAGGAAGCGCCCTCATTTTACCTGGGATTTACGTAAATTGTGTCGTAGAGACGCACTTGGTGTTAAACATTTTATCTGACATTGCTGACAGCATCTCGGTGCATCGTAGAACACGTTCACGGCTTTTAAACCTCGGTGTTGTGATCGATGTGATTTCGGCGGCCTGCCACCGCGAGCTTTTCGAGTTTGGCTAGGGTGGTGATTCCTTTTTGTAGGGGAAGAAGACGCGAGGGTGCTGACATTGGCAGAGCAAATTATAGCGGCGCTACCGGAAAGAATCAAGAGGGCGGAGGGTGATTCTCCCTCTTCTTCCTCGCCACCACCACCCACGGCACCCCTGTCACCTTTGGAAGACGCTCTAATGGAGCAAATGGTAAGCGTATAATAACAGATATTTTTTAATAAACAAAACATCAAAGATATATGTGTAGGTTACTGTTTAAAATATAAAGATATATATTTTACAAGTTTAAAAATATAAACAATAAAATATATGTGAAAAAATAGAGAAATGATGAAAGTATAATAATAATTTTAAGTGTAGTAATTATTGCAGTATAGTAAAAAAAACCAATTTTTAAAGTTTCGAATATGTAACACATAATAGTCGAGGGAAATAATATAGCTATCAGAGAGAAATAATGAATATTGTTAGATTTAATTGAGGAAGAGAGAGAGAGAGAGAGAGAGAAACACAACATCGGGAATGAAACTTCAAGCACAATGGGAATTCCACCAAATGACTGAAGTTTCTAAGATATGTGCATCTTGTTAATACAAAATCTTACATGCTAATCATGCTTACTTGTAGCCTCTCGATTCCGGAGAACTGTTTGACTCATATCGCGACTGCAGCGGCGGCGCCGCTTCCGTCTCAGACGCGGACGCTGACGCGAGTCCGTCGAGTCCTTCCAGCAGTTGCCTGACGCCGGACTCACCGTCCCCGCCGCCAACCACCGCCGACTTTTGCGAGTTTCTGCAGCTGCAGCTGCAGCTGGACGGCAACGGCAACGCTCACAACGGTCAGTACTATTCTTCAAGCGGTGGCGGCGGCGGTGGCGAACGAAAGTTGAACGGCATAATCGGAAACGGTGACGGCAACGGCAACGAGGCGGATCTGAGCAGACTGACGCTGTCCGATCGCGAGCAAAGAGAACTCTATCATGCCGCTAGGATGATTCAAAAGGCATACAGAAGCTACAAAGGTCGCCAGAGACAGGAAGAAACCGAAAGGCACGCCGCTGTTCTGATCCAACAGTACTATCGCCGTCACAAACAGTATGCCTATCACAGGTAACTTGCATATCGTTTTGTTAAATATTATTTTTGCCAGATTTATTCTTATTTTTATATATTAAGTTAAAAGAATCTTCAAAAGTATACAACAAATTTCAATATAGTTTTCCTTGCTTTTTTTCGCTGTCTTGCGTGGAACTTTACTCACTTCGAAAGTCTGTCCAACGAACGAGATTAATCACTCGCTGTCGGAACTTACAATAGTGCTTACTACTTACTTACTACACGACGCGCGCGTGCGACGTTTAGTAGATACAGATTGTCCAAGTTTATACGAGCATCACGTGTTATCAGGTGGAACTCAAGGTTGTTAAGGCATGACAGATCATTATCTCGCATTGCGCAGACATCGCCGAATTATTTCAAACTTAGAAAGTTAAATTTCCATCGATATTCCGCGGAAAGGAAGGGGCATGTCTTAATAAGCGACAATTAATAAGACCGAGAGACAAGGCGTACCATTGTGGGACCAACTTAACGACTTCCGACTGAATTAGACTGATGCCACCAAAGTTCGACCCGTGCGCTTCCCCCCACGGGAACGAACTTTTAATTGACATCGTAAATAATTCCGGAAACTTTGCGAACTTCGTTACGGTGGCCTGAATACAGAATTAAGTTGGCATTAAATTAATACGACTTTTTGTTGAAGAATACCGGTGAGCTCCTACCGCCACGTATTCTTCGAATTATGTATGTTAGTGATTTGAACTTCCCGGTATAGTAATATTTATTCGAGAGATGAGTAGCAATCAGCTGACTATTTTGCATATCGCAAACAACGATCTTTTATTTTCTGATTTATTGTGATGCAATATAACGGATATATTACGAGGAGCGATTGATATCCGAAAACGAAAAGATGGACAATTTGTCGGATTGAAATATATTTGTTTTTCAATATCGTCTACTTTAATACACTTCTTTGACTCAATCACTTTCGTAGAAACGATTTCTCGAACTCTTCAAAATAGCCATTTGCGATATCGATGATTTCGTTGGTGTTCAAAAATTTCTTTTCATCAAATCAGTTTTTCGGACATAGATAGATAAGATGAAGCGGGTGGTTTGTGTAACTTAATCACTCCCAGAATGTCACCTTAATCTTACTACAAGATCTTCTGTGACTCTCGCTTTAGAGGCCCGATTTAGTTCGCATCTCAGTCTGTATACTCATCTCCCCAGGTTCATCACCCCTGGGGAGTATATTCATCTCCCTAGGTTTATCACCCCTGGGGAGCAGTTCCCGAAACTGGAAGGACCGGCCAGAAAAATCCGATGATAAAGATTCGAACTCGGAACCTCTATTCGCAGACTTGATACTTGGGCTGCGAATCTCCAGACCGATTAATTTGGGATTACACCCGCATTAATTTTTTAAACATTTTATCCGATTTGATTCGCTGATCAACCGATAGGTTAATTGAAGGGATCGGTCCGAAGAAAAATCCTTATGTAGTGAGCGGATCCGAACTTGAGATCTCCAGGTTCGCAGTTCCTGCACTTAGGCCGCAAGACCACTTGGCGCGGCTTTTTCGGACATAAATGAATAAATAAATATCACACAGATCCAATATCTAGCGAATATAACAGTGATTAACGGCAGTAATTCGAAGTGCAACTCGTAAATTTTAGTCATTGTAACAGTTAAAGTGTGAGCTAATTCATTGTCCTGAATCATTTAGTGCCTACTTTGGGCAGCTTTGGGTTCCGCAAACACTATGTGCGATAAACAAACCACCTGACGCTTATTCTAAAAGATGAAACTTGTTAACAACAACAACAATAACAATACTACTATCGCCATTTATTTTGAGTACTTATCAATCGCTCTTCGTAATAATAAAGAAAGAAGTTTTTTTTTTTTTTTCGGTAGAATCTACTAATCTGAAATACTTGTCATCTTTGTTTTATCGCAAACAAAGATTTGTTGTTTCCATTGTTTCCAGTTTACGTTTTTCTGATATTTTTACACAAAAAAGTTATTTAGTTCAAAGAGAGAATTCAATATAAATTGCCCGTGAACAATATTTCAATAATTATATCCTTGAACATTTAGAATTTATTGTTTCCTTACAGACAAGCTACGAAGGCGGCTTTGGTGATCCAAAACAACTATAGAAACTATCGCGCGCGACCAGGCTCGACCAGCACGAGGCAGCAGGCAGTTCATCAACAGGCGGCTCATCAGGCCGCGCGGAAGATTCAGCAGTTTATGCGGCAGTCCAAGATTAAGTTAGTATCTTCCCCCGTATGTATATGTGTGTACGGTGCTGCATTTCTTGTTGCAACGATGTGCACGTACATTAGTTACGTAGTAGAGATTTCTTGTTAGCACACGAGAAAGGCTTTTTTTGTACCAAAAAAAAAAAAAACAAACAAACAAACAAAACAAAAAAACAAAAACAGACAAGTGTTCTAAAGTCTCCCTCTTCTGTGTGTCACTAATGCAGCTTGTCGTGGGACGATTCACGACCGGTAAGTAACGAGATCTTATAGTAGTGTGAAACACAAGTGACGGCAAAATATATAGTGCTTGTATTATATCTCTACTCGCGTTCCTGTCTCTTCTGTACCGGAGAGAATTAAACGCTTTTGTCGTTTATGTGTTTTTCTCTTTTTCTCTTTCTTTCTCTCTCTCTCTCTCTCTCTCTCTCTCTGTCTCTCTCTCTCTCTTTCTCTCTCTCTCTCTCTATATCTATCTATCTATCTCTCGATTTTGCACCCTATTTCACAAATTAACGAGTTACATGCGTTTATATATAGCGGGATCATGTTATATCGTGCGTTATATCACGTTTGACGATGCTTCGTGTTTATTGTTTGAATGTCTTGTCGTTGTGTGTATATATTCATATTCCCTACCTTTATATATTACAAAATCGTGTATACATATTACATCAGTCGCTTAACGACGAGATCTATCAAGTTCCTCAATGATCACTCTGCCAGCAACCCATGCATGAATACACATCAAAACTTAATGTATACTTGGAAGATATTTGAAATTAGTTGCAAAAGTTTATTGTTTTGTTATCATTATAGAAAAGAATGTCTTCCCCAAACAATTTTTAGATTTAATTCTTATATTAGATTTAGTAATATTTCCGCATTCTTTCTGAATTTGATTGAATAAAAAAAAAGTATTTACTAGAAAAAATATCTACTTTGTAAATAATTTTTGTATATAGAGCTTACAGTTTATAGTACTTTTATTTGTAAAATACATTTGTATTTACGAGTATTTAAGTGTGTATTTCAGAAAACATTTAAAATGCAACTGTGTAATATGAACAAAACTGTTGTCGCAGTTCAACGGAGTTCAACAAAGCAAAGTGTTGATCGAGGAACGCTTAGATGCGTTTTTTTATACTTTTTGCCTCATTACGATTACCGTTATATTGCTTGATCGTATCGATGTCACATATATGCACATTCTCGTGAGAACAATGCGCTCGTAATGCGCATTTATTATATAAAACGACCATTTTTCTCTCCCTTGAATCAGACTGCAGAACGCCAGGGCCGTCGCAAGCGGGAGCGGGAGGCTGCCAGCGGTCACTTCACGGGCGGTTGCTGTCCACCAAAGCTCGCCCTCATCTAGCCCAGGGGCCAGCCTAGTAGTCGCCAGCCCGGAGGTCACCTAGCTGACTGTCAATCCAACGGCGCGCAGAATAGCGACGACAATTCGGTAGCGAAATAACACGGTCACGGTGATGAAAAGAGCGCAGTGAGATGAACACGACGTCTTGGAAATCGGCGACGACGCTCTGAGAAAAGTATATACTTCATCTTGCGACACGAGGTCGTTAGCGCGACAACAATTTACACCAACCAACAACAACATCAACTACTACTACAAGAGGGTACCAGACGTCCGACACGGATGATACGCTTTGTTCTCTGCGTCTCTGATTGCGTGCCCGGTTGTTGACCCACTTGAAGTCTTATCTCATAGTTTCCCACTACCTTTTGTCCCCCTCGCACTGACAATGAGTTCACACTCGAGCACTCGCGTTTTATCCTCGACCGCTCATTCGTTTCGCTTCTACTTGACTTGTACTACTTACCGCATTCTCTTATGCGCTCCTGCATCTCTTCCTCTTACGTGTAACGATTGTATCGAGCAAATGAGCATTCATTGGAAACAAAATGAAATCTATCAAGTAGGTTTGCTAGAAAAGTTTGTGCGAGGCCAATCGACTCGAAGCATGCTTGTAGAATACACGATAATTTTTCTTTCCGCTTTTAATATGTAAAATATATCTATGGTGTGCCGTATATTTCTTCAAAAATATATAGGAGAAATCGCGGATCAGCTTCATCCGTTATTACGTAACGTTGATTCTCCGCTAAATCGCGGCAACATATCGAGCGCCGATAAAACCGTTTCCATGATATTTTTATTAAAATTCCCGTGTGCATCGAGCTGAATCGCACAAAAATCGTTGTCGCTTTCGTAGGGTTCAGATAGTTCGCGAGGTTTGCTGATCAATTCTACCGATCTGTAAATGTTTTTCAGAATGAAATATTTCTTCGATAAGAGGCTCTTCGTAGATATAGAGACGTAGTTCTTCTTTTAAATGACACATAGTGAACTCTAAAAAAGATTTTTCGGGGCGAGACGAATGCGCAAACTGATTGTACAAACTTTGATATGCTTGCAGTTGTTGCAGAAAGTGAACGATGTCGCGCTTTCTTCACTCCGTGTGTTTCAATTCATATTTATATTACAATTAATATATTCGGAAAAATAAGAATAACAATCGGTTGAGGCTATCTCTGCCCGAAGAAAAATCTCGTCAGATTTGTGTCATCAGTATTATATTGCTCACATCGACGTAGTTTTTACCGTTTCCTATGCGCGAAGAAATATTCATGTACAGATTGTTGCATCTATTTTTCCGACGTGGCGGCGGCGTCTAATTAATCATTACACATACGATGTGTGTAATTCACTTGTGCACAGAAAGCATCTTATATTTTTTATTCTTCTTCACTTGTATGTTTTATTCAATTTGTCGCTCCTGAGTTCACTCCAAGGCTAGTATTACATTTCTGCGTTTTTGTCGTACGAGAAAGATTTTAAGTATGTTGATTAGATAGAGAACTCTATAAGAATATCCAATAAAATCTTTGTCATAAGTAAAAAACGCAGAAATGTAATACTAGTCTAAGTATTTTAAGTGAAACTGCTGCTAGGATCATATTGACGAAGAATGATCTCGGCGGAAAAAGGAAGAGAAAAGTCTTTCTCAATAAAAACAAAATTTTGAGTTTTCACGCGTGAATTCTTACGTCCGAGTTCGATTGTTTTTCGCAGTTTGTTTTTTTTTTTTTTTTTTTTAATTTT
>QVNV01020713.1:0-20628 GCA_014825455.1 Pseudomyrmex pallidus | reverse complement strand
TTGTCATTACGTTATAAAAAACGTATTTAGACTAAAAACTGTCTTTGAAAAAATCGATGTATCCTTTCATCTCGCGTTTTCGTCATATACATTTTTGACGAATCGTCGTTTGCAAAAAAAACTTGTCATTAGACACGGTAGAGAAAAAAAGGGAGAATTTGCGACTTTTCGACAGACGACATGAGCTGCGGAAATGAAAGGACAGGCTCCGGTGATTAAAAGCCCTTGGGCGGCAATTGATTTTTCTCTCGCGTCTATTATACCCATCTATATCCAGACGACGGTGGTGGGTCACGAGTTTGTCTACAGGGTGTACAAATATTGACGATGGTTATGGAAAATATCGCGGCGCGTCCATTCGTTTATACCTTAACCAAACTTGAATAATTTCGCGCGACTGGTAGGCATGAGCATTTAAACGTACGCGATATATAACATACATTTTCAATGAAAAACATATAGCTCGACGTTTGTTTCAAAATATACACAATATATTTGACAAGCTTCAACATCCGATATAGTTAGCGCGTAATTGTTTGATTATGTTTGTGTTGTATATGCTTGTGTATGTTGTTTTGGCCAAGAATAATTCTGATATAAATTTTTTCGGAACGCGGTTTTTGAGCGCAATTCTGTGTTTATTGCGCGCGCGCGCGGGTATATTGTGTTTTCTTTTTTCTTTTTTTTTTTTTTAGCACGGTATGAGAACTGTTTCGATTGGCATATCCGTCGAACCGCACTACCGCGACCTAAAACTCACGTCCGTCCGATCCATTTATCCCTGCAGGGAAAAACAAGGAGGAAAAAAGCTCGTATTTATTGGCTTTGCGTCGCGACAGTTACATATTGCAACGCGTATAAGCCGAGGCCTCTCGCGTGTTACAGCTCGTGGATCACGAAGTGCGTTTCATTGCTTTTCTCGCGCGCTATGCTCTCCGCGCGTGTCGGCGTGTTTAAAGACTTCACGTGGAACGAACGGTTATTTAGATTGAATGCTTTGTCGAAGAAAAATCGGAAATGAATCTATTTCTTCAATCATTTTTATTGAAGTATCACATATAGTTGTTATATTCGTCTCTACATTTTTTTTTCTATATATATACTTCTGATTTATTTAAAACTGTTTTTTTTTTTTTATATACAATTTTTGTGTTGCCTCAAAAATTGATCTTTTTGAAATGTATATTTTTGACGCGTTCTATTCTTTCTCCTGCACAGCCATTTTTCCGTACTATTAAAAATATTTATGAGATACTGCAACTCGCACGACAGCCTTATGTTTCTTCGAGAAAAGATCGATATTTTAGCAAAGGGATAAAATGGAGCACGCGCGCACGCAAAAGATATTCTCTGTTAGATTTGCAAGTCCGAGAGAGGAAGAGAGCTCTCGTTTCCCTTGTATCTTCTGTGAATCATACATCTCTCGTAGTTGCTCCTGACTTTCCTATCCATCTTTCTCTTTCTGTTTCTCTCACACCGTATCCTTTTTTTGTCTACCCAC
This sequence comes from Pseudomyrmex pallidus, assembly GCA_014825455.1. Taxonomy (NCBI): domain Eukaryota; kingdom Metazoa; phylum Arthropoda; class Insecta; order Hymenoptera; family Formicidae; genus Pseudomyrmex; species Pseudomyrmex pallidus. The sequence goes on along the minus strand of QVNV01020713.1, from coordinate 19,127 downwards.
CTCCCTTTGCGTCTACGTATCGTCTGTCGACGCCGTCGAGTACGACAAAGTAGAATTTCAGCACACGGCACTTTCGCCCTCGCGCGCGCGCACATGATAAGAGCACCTTTCTCTTTTTCACGCTTTTAGACGGGAAGAAATGGAGGTTTATTCGTGTTATGTAATCGTTAAAAGTGAGTGATGTTTCACACAAACGTGGATGAAAGCAGTATAAAACCTTTAAAATATTTTGAATAATAATAAAGTATTCGTGAATTTAAAACTAATAAAGTAATGCATATATTTGCGAGAAATAATCAGTAAAATATAATAAATATTATTTTTAAAGTAGTTTTATTAGAAAAAAAAAACAGAAATTCAAATAATTTCTGTTTTACATATCTTACAAAATATACAATACAAGCGCGCGTGTATATGTATGCGTACGTGAGAAGACACAGTATTAGAATTATTTTTGTAATAATTTAAAAAAACTTCAATAAAAATAAGATAGCTGAAAACTGACAGGTTGGAAACCATACTCAGAAAGTTTCAAAGTAAAGTGGAAATTCTGTTCGGCGACGCGAGAATTTATCACGGCCACGAATCTCTCGATTCGAATCCAATTTTCGAGATATACGAGGCCACGCGCAATTTCCTACGTTTTTCGGATACGTCGGGCTAGGTTTCCTCTACTTTCACTTCCGCGGCGTTGTTCTTCCCCTTCTGTTTACCGTTCAGTATTTGTCTGTCAAAAATGATATAGTGATCCACCGTGGTTTAGGTGGATGAAAGCGTCGATTTTTCATTCGTTGATTCTGGTACACAGTGAATCTCAGAGTTTTTCATGCATCTAAAATCGGAGGATGCTGGCGCAAGAATTTATTTATAAAATTTTGATAAAATTAATCATGAACGAATCACGATGATTTATGGGATTGTTCTTAATATCTCTCCAAATTATTCGGGATATATCTTTGTTCTACATATATAGAAAAATAATTATCGCGTTGCTCTTTACATGTCACACTTTTCCGCTATTCAACAGTTTCCCGTCGTCGTCGTCTTAATGGAAAACAACACGCAATTATCGTAGACTGTCTTTTGTTCTCCGGCGTTGAGAGATTTTTAAAAGCTTTCATTTTCTTCTTCTTTCTTTCTTTAGGTTCGATTAACACACCCCCTTTGTTTTTCGTCCAAGGTCTCGCGCAGCCGGCCGTTAGTCTCTCTCTTTTCTTTTTTATTTTGTGAAAAAAAAAAGTTGATCGTACGAGCAGATCCCATTTAGCTCGGAAAGTTATCTCGAGGAACTTTATCGGTCGGCGGAGAGAGCATACTCTCTTCGCGCTTTGTTTTCCACTTATCCTCGGATGTCGCTTTTTCCCCGACAGCAATTTTTCATTGACGGCCACTTTTAGTTTTCCAATTAATTCGCCGATATAGAAGCGGAAAATCGCGTTACTTACATGCGCTTTGAAGCGTTTTCACGATATATATCTCGACTGAATGATGAAAATGTAACGTGCCGTCCAACAACAAAAAAAAAAAGAATTGTAAAAGAGAAATCTAAAAGCTTCGGGAAATGCGAGATGGACAAGAGGAGAAGCGAAAGCGAATTACAAGAGTGAGCGACAGTCGGAGATTTAATAAATCAAAGCTCTCTTTTTCGGCGCGGAAAAGAGAGATAAACCGCCGAAATTTAGCAATCGCGCGGATCGAGAGCGGGGAAATAAAGAAGAAATTGGCTGACCAAATGGGACCCGCGGGTATTGAGACGGGGGGTGAGTAAAAAAAAAAAAAAAAAAAAAAAATAAGGTAGTCGATGGACTTTTTATCGAGTGATTTGGTCAAGCGGCTCCCTTCGGGGCGATAAGGGGTCGTCGATAGTCGTCGGGACGAGAAGAGGAACCGACCGCGTCTTTCCTTTCTTCCGTCCCTTCTTCCTTAGTCATTACTTCATCTCGCCCTGTTACCTTTCCCGTTTCTCTCTGCCGGGAGAAACTTTGTGATTTAATTGAAAAGAGATTCATCGTAACTCCATTCGCGCGCGAGCGGCGCGCTCTTAATCCGCGGTCGGAACGACGAGCTAATCTACCCGCCAGTTTTGCGGATTTCTCGGATACGACCGCGACTGAAGAGAATCCCGTTAATATAGAGAGTTTTCGCAGTTGCGTGCTTTGTTCGTGATAAACGTTACTACACACACACACACACACACGTACCTTTTCATACGCGTTACGTGTATAAATAACTGCGAGTCGTGTGCGCCAACTTTTATCTCAGATTTAACATCGTTAATTTGGTGTGTATACTATACACTCACAGTTTGCACAATAAGGATTAATATTTCGCGCACCTGTATATTTTACATTAATCCTTTTAGATTAAGGGTGAACTACGCACTCCGAAAAATACAATAAAAGCGTGATTTATCACCGGCGTTGCGACTTCGATTTTCTGTTTCTCACATTCCGAGAGTTATATTGTATATATACCTGTTTTTCTGGATAACTTACTAATTTATCATCGTCTCTCGTACTGGAAAGAAAGATTTGTCGTGTGACGAATGTTGTCACGCGAACGAGCTGTCGGAGGGTGTCACGAAAAATCGTGCGAGACATCCGATGGGGAGAGAGAATGAGGGGAGGGAGGAGGCGCTAAAAAGAAATTTTCCCTTGAAAATCTCGAAAGGAGACGGGCCGAAGACGGGGGCTGGTGGTAGTCCTCTATTGTTTAACTTGATAAATGAAGTAGACGGGCGCTCTCGGGAGCTCAATGCCGCCGGCCGGCTACACAATGCAATGGCGGCGATATATATTGTTCCGAGTTAATTCAATGCCGGAAACTAGCTCCGCGTGTGCCTCGCAGGTGGTAGACGTAGGTATAGACGCGCGGTGAGTTAAATATACAATATATTTTAGGCGATTGTATCCGGCCGTATCCCCGGGTCGTTGGTACCGTTTTTCTCTCGTTTTCGCCGTCCAATTTCGCCGTTCCGCGCCTCCTCGATCGCAATCGACGTTACTACCATATCGTCGCGCACGGTGGAAACTACTTTCTCTTTTTCTTTATTTATCTAGTCGCGCAGAAAATGTTTCACGGAAAAAATACACGGAATAAATCTGTTATAAAAAGTGACAAATAAAAATGTTTATTTGTCTTACAGAAGAGGTTTACTTGCTTCATTGCATGTACGTGCTCGTACGCAACAGTTTGTCTTATTTTCTTAATTAACGCACTCGATACATAATTTCCCGGTGCAAAACCCACTGGTTATTTATGACTGACTGTATAAAAAACGGAAACGGTACGGTTTTTCAACGCGTTGCGAGCGTTTATCCAGTGAAGTGTCCATCGTCGCAATTACGATGTGATAAAATCGACCCGAAGCAGCGAACGCGGGAATACGCGCTATAAATCGACGAGAAAAGCGACGAGAGGAGGCCGTGGAGAGAGAAAAAGAGAGAGAAAGAAAGACAGCGCGAGTGCCCTATCATCGTACTCGTCACGATCGGGTCTTCCTGCTTACGAGCGACCTTTACGTGTGGATTAGGTGAGAGAATCGTAAAGTGAAAATCCCCCTCTTTTACCCCGATCCCCATGTATTAAGAGTGAGGGGATGCCGCGCGCGCGCGCGCGAAAAGAAAGACTTTACCTTCCGCACCGGGAAACGATCGTAAGTTTTTAAACCGCCCCCTGAAAAATTCAGTCGCGCGAGATTAGGGTCTCTCCCTCTAAATCGTGATATCTTAGCCACTTTCCACTTCGCTTCCTTTTGTCTCTCGAGCTTGTGTTTTCCGTAAACTCCCGCGATATATCTCGCGTTTGTTTTGATATTGCGCTCATGTTTGCAAGAACAGAGATTGAAAACGAAACAATGTCGGTATGTTTTTTCGTCGTCGCAAATATAAAAAAGATGCTCGTCGCGACGATAATTGTGTTGCTTTTTTTTTCTATATAAAAAGTACGAAGATAAAAGTATAAATATACAAAGTATGAAGAGTAATTGATTAAAAAAAAATACAAAATTAATTCTTGTAATGTTTTGCTGTGAAGTAAAAAAGGGCAAAAGCGTCTTTCATCGAGCGCATCGAGAAGAAAATTTACGACTTGGCTGGAATTATTCCGGTTTTGATTCTTTGTTCTTCTGTAACTCGCGACTTTGCGCTAATGAACGATTCGCGAGCGAGAGCGAGCGCGGATAAGAGAGGTAATGCAAATTGAGATATGTACGTATACTCTCGCGCGCGTCGGAATATCTTGCATGTAAATGGCCGGGACGGAGTGCAGGGCAGAGATAGAGCGAAGATTGGGCCGTGACGTGCGCGCGAGCGCGCCTCGAGTGTCTTAATATCGCGGAGGAGGATGCCACGGAGAGAGGCAAAACTTCGTCTTCATTTTCATCCTCATCGTCATCGCGCTAACTTCCGAGTCTCATTTTCCCGGATGTATTTACCGTTCGATGTGGATATTTAGAATTTCGCGAACGCATTAACATCCCGAGAATGAGGAGCATCAGTTTTGATAAAAGAAAACCACGCGGGAAATTTCTCTCTGTCTCTCTCTTGATAGTGATATCAATGATATTTTGATAGGTTTTAACTCACGGGAAAAGCTTTTTTTTTTTTTTTTTTTTTTTTTTTTTTTGTATTATATAATGATGACAACAAAGCGTTTTTGGCGCAATCTGTGTTGCGAGGATTTACGTCTAACAAGCTCACTTATAAATTTTAAAACCTTATGAATTTTTTTGTTCATGAATACCGTAGTGTGTGATCTTCTGCACAAATGGTAGGGTAGCATAAGGGTTTTATCTTGTACAAAGCGCGTTCCTAGCGCTTTCTGTTGTTCATTGTTTGTTTTCTCTTAAACAGCCTTGTTGCGTTATGTATTCTGTCAGAACTTCTGTGTTTTAGGATGTGAAATTTACATCTCTCCCAGGAACTTACATTTTAGGTTGTAAAATTTATATCTCTGCTATACTTCACTCTCTGATCCACTCTCTCTCTCTCTCTCGCTGTCTCTCTTCTCTATTAGCGGAGCAGAGCGAGGTTTAAAGGGGCTCGGCAGCGCACGTTTTCCACGCCGGGGCTTATTAACTATAAGTGTCTGTTCCCGGTAGTGCTATTTATAAAATTAAGACTAACTTTCGTCTCTTCTAATATACGTGGTGCGGCAGTAACTCCGCGCTTTTTCACTCTCTCGCCGCTCTTGTCGTCGGTTAGTAGAGAGAGAGCAGTCGCTTCTTACCGGAAGAGCGTTAGGGCGAAAATAGCATCGAAATAACGAAGATCTAGCGGGGACCAGCGACGTCACGACGGATTTATGGCAATATTGTCAGCGGTAGTTGCAGTCCGACCCGCGTCGCGTCGTTGTTGTGACCGTGTCGTCGCGAATTAGGCAACTCTTGCAGAATTCATCCAGACTCTAGAAAAACAATTCTCCCTTCCCCGGAAGAGAATTTCTCTCTGCCTTTTATCTTTTGAAAAAAACTCTGCTGTAAAAGTGGCAAAACCTCAACCGGCAAAAAATCATTGTAGCATCGAATGTAATTAATAGTATTACACGATAAAGAGTGTTCTTTTTACATAATTTAGCCGGCAATAAAAGAGTTATTGGAAGAGAGAGAAAGGGGTTCTAAGTGAGAAACGGAAGTGGCGGCACAAGAGAGCTTTATTGGAAGGTACGCGCCGGTAATTATCCGAGCGCGAACTGAATGGTGCGATTCGTATCCCGGCTCGCGTATCCCGTACCGTTTATGACAATGACAAATGGCTTCTTCGACGATTCATCATCCTTCTCCCCTCCGGGTACACCGAGCTGTGCGTGCCGCATCTTTGACGGCGTTACCGAGCGCTAGATAGCTACCCCGACTGGTCCTGAATGTCGTCAGACGCTCCGCGGATTTCTTGACTTTTGCACTTTCATCTTCCGCATCCTTCCATTTCTCTCGTAGTTTTCACTGTTTTCATGTGTTGTGTAATCTCTTATCTATCTAGAGAGGAAGAGAGAGAGAGAAATATTCTCCAAAATATGGATTTCAAATATAATTGTATAATATTAATTAAAATTCAGTTTTTTAATTTAAAGAATTTTATTTTAAAAAGATGATTTATTTTCTGATTTCTCCGAAAGTTCGATAAGCAAAGATCGGTTCACTCGTGTGTAACTGGTAAATAATAGGGAAGAGATTCACAAAAGGGATCGGACACTTGTGTGGGAGAGCGAAAGGTACACGTATCTTCCGCACTGAATTAATGGCCACCTCGGTCGTATATCTAATCTCCTTTACTCAGATTAGTATAGAGACGAATGATGTGTCATTGGTCGGGCATGCTCGTACGTTATTCGGCACGCGTCCGCAGACGCCGGGAAATTCTCTCGGGATCGTAAAATCGAGTCCGCGCGGATACATTTAATCGCGGATTTCTACTATGTAACGCCGCCTTATGTCTTACATGCAAGTGACGTCATTGTCACCGCCCCCTTTCTCTCTGTCTTTCTGGCTCTATTTCGAAACTGGCCGTACGCCCGTTTTATTACATATAAGCGGAGCGGAACTTCCGCCTCCGCTAAAATCAATTACCAGTTAATTATGCGTCTCGCGTTGCGTTGTTTTAATTATAAACTAATAAAAAAAATCTAAATAGAAAAGTCTAATTACAAAACGCTGGCGTGTATAAGAGCGGCTCTGATAACAGAAAGCGGGGAATCTTTTCTGCTTCATTAAATTTGCATTTGGAAGGACGAGCTAATGTTATGGAGAGAGTCACTCCGACGCGCTGTTCCATCTCCGCGGTAACGACGGCAAACATAATCAAGCATATCTCAAAAATGAATCAGCTCTCGAGGTTCGCCGTCGGGATTTTAATCTCTCTCTCTTTCTCGTTTCATTTTGACAGATATTAATAATAAAAGCTCACCCTCACAATAAACTATAATATATGTATAGCGTAATAAATGGGAAAAAATATTTAGGATGTAGAGAGCGTATCTTTATTATTATATACACGATATTATTTTAAAATTATTAAAAAAGAATATCCTTTTTGTTATGAGTTCGTGATATTTGTAAAATTCAGCAGGTATTTTTCGAAACTTCCCCTCGGGGTTGGTGAAAGAGAGATAATCGCGAGGAAATGCTGTTTACAACACACACCGGGGGAAGTCGTGCGTATTTGTAAATGCGCGCATGAATAGACCGTTTCCGATTCGGAAAGGACTCCCAACGACCTCGATTTTCTCGAGCCTTATCGAGTTTCGAAGATATGCCCTTCTTCCTTTCCCTTTTTCTTCTTTTCTTCCTTACCGCTTGCTAGTTTGGACTACGATAAAAGTCCGTAAAATTAAATATTGATTTTGTTTGTGAGCAATGGCGACGCGGCGCCTCGCTTTTGCGTCTCGGCGAAGGAAGATCCTTTTGACCTGTGAGAGTCTGCTGTGTGTCGCGGGTTCCAAACCAAAATTCACTTAGGCGAACTTTAAAAGGTTTGAGAGGAGGAAGCCCTTCTCCTGCAAACGCGCCGAATCCTTCGCCTTTGCCTTCAGAGCGAAGCGATTTAGCTGCTGTGACGTATTTACACCGCGAGTGTAATTCCAGACGTTTATTTGAGCCGGAAATATTGAAACTTGAGTTGGTTGAAAAGCTACTTGAAAATGACGCTGTATTAATCACAAAGAGAGAGCTAATTTTCTCGATCTTGAAACATATTTAACTGATTTAATAGATTTTAATTTTACACTTTGTAATTCCCCGCGATCCTCTTCCCACGTAAGGTGAAGAGATTATTCCGCGAGTTTGGGACATCGCGTACGTTATTGGATTAGCTCCGAAGGCGCATTGTGTGTGTGTGTGTGTGTAAAGAACTTTCTCAAACTCGTGGCTCACGCTATCGCGGTAATGCGATAAGGGTCTTGGAAATTATTACGGTCACTAGGAATTTCACTAAAATTCTCGGCATTACTATCGCTCGCGCAAAAGGCACCTCTCGTGTGATAATGATGCCGACGTCGGTCGCCGCTTGGTTAATTCATTTAGACGGGGATCGATTAATCAGGCTAAAAGCTCCCCCCCGCGTGACAACTTATATATTTTCGACAGTCACGTTTCTCCACCACATGTGGTCGATATCCCAATTTAGACGGAAATCTCGCAAAATCATCAATCGCGGGGTCTCTTATTTCGATTATTACGGACCGAACAATTCGCGACTGGCATACGAAAACAACGACGACTAATACATTCCTCATCTTATCACGAATGCGTTCGTGACGCTACGTAACATCACGTGTAAGCAACTGCGTGTAAGTCCGCCATTGACACGTCGTACGATCGCGGACTGTTAAGTTCCTTCTCGCCTAATGAGCACTTCCGGCGGCATGGATGCGTGTCTTGGACCGGCGAGATGGAACGACAGCAATAAAGATACACGGGCGCGGCGAAAATCGTCGTACTGTCGGAAGGGGACGAATTTGCATAGACATAAATCATCACGTCAGAGTAGAATTGTTCGTTTGTCCGTCTGATACGTTATATTATCATAATAAAAAAAAAAAAAACAAATGATACATTGCGCGAATGTTGTATACAAAGAGCGTACACAACGCTATATAGATTTGTAAATAGTTCATTATAAGATACGCGATTATAAAAATTTCAAGGCAGTTTCTTATATAATTAATAAAAAATAATCGTCGTTTATATGTAAAAAAGTTTTTCTCTTTGGAAAATACATCGTTTCGCACATAGAAATAAAAACGAACAAGTTCGCAAGCTTCAGAATTTCTCGAGTTACATATCCGTCGTACTTGTCGAGTGCCGTTTAATTTGTGCCGAAATCTCTCGGATTCGGCATTTAACTCGCACATTCCTCTACGTCACATGTGAGTATTACTGCCATCGCTACTTCGTCGACGACGACGACGACGACGACGACGACGACGGTGGTGGCGGCGGCGATGGTAGTAGTGGTGGCGGTGGTGGTGGTGGCAGCGTCGGCGGCGGCGGTGCTGCGCTGCGCGCATGTGACGTATGCGCTCGACGCAACTCCCGGCATCGGTGCCACCGCGACGTCCGCGACAGAGACGTGCTTCCCCTCAGTAGTCCGTGGTACGCGATCGGGGATTTACGTTTCGCCCTCTTTCTCTCGTCGTGGACATGCGATCCGCAATTTCGCGATCCTATAACGCGCCACATTGATTTGTCGACAGCCGCAAAAAGATCTCACCCCGGAATGTGTGATGCAAATTATCGCGAAGAGTAAAGGGGAAGAACGTTATTCGGGGGAGAAAATCGGAGGTTTATATAGCGGAGACGGAGCGATATTTCGCGTCTGTCAATATTTCGGATGAGTAGACGGAGCAATATTTCGCGTCCACAAGTGACGAAACGCAAGGCGAAAGAGAGGGTACGTTTAAATACCGAGACACGATAAGTACTCGCGTTGCGAATATAATCCGCACAGTTTCACGGATGAGGTTTTTTGTGTATTTTCCGAGAATGTAATACATACAGAAATGCGAATTTAAAAGATTACACAAAGCAAAGAAGAACATTGTCGCATGGATTGTTGAAACTATTATTGTGTCACGGCGATTAAACGCTACCCTCTTCTTCCTCTTTACTCTTTATTATTTGATCGATGCAAGATTATTTAGTCGATAAAGTTTTTTTTGTTGAATATAATTAAAGAGAACTGTTTTCATCTTGACTCAATTTATTTTTATCGTTTCATTGATCGAAAGTACGTATCACATTCAAGAAACATTGCAACTGTTGTAATTTGACATAAGAATTAGTGCGCTTAAGTATGCTTCAAGTGAATACTGAGACACGCTGCTGAGAGATACTCGTGTTAGATCATGCGATAAACACGATTATCGTGCGGGCGTCTTGTACATGGTTTGGAAGTTAAGTCGATCGTCATCACGCGATTATGTTCTTATTTACTATCAAAAGAACACGAGATGCTCTCCGTCTATAAATCACTATTATCTAACAACGCACACAACATGGAGATTATTTTAAAAAATTATTAGAAATATAATTTTAAAAGATATAAACTTTAAATTTCTTCAATACATTTTCTCTGCAATTTACTTTTCAAATATTAATAGGATTGTATATCGAAAATATTCGATTTTTGGTTGAAAATAACGTGATACAAAATATAAGTCACAAATGAAATCCAATTGCGATAATACAAAATAGAACTGTCACTTTTGTATCACGTATCAAGGAAGCTTTTATCTTCTTCTTCTCTCGGAGCAGATTGGTGTACTTCGTATTATTAAGCAATCATCTTCTAGAGGCAGTTGTGTTTGAACGACGGTGTTAACACAATTAGTAGCTTCTTTCTGTCGAGGCAATGTCAATTAGCGGATACGTTATACAGAACGAAAAACAGGAAATCAAAAGAAAAGAAATCAATTATAACACATTATAACATTGTCGTTTCATTTTATCAAGTAAATTCGAGCTCTACGCACGATGATATTAAGTCAATTGGTTCACAAAAGTCAAACTTTGAAAGATAAATTAGATAATAAAATCTCATATTCTTGCGAGAGAGAGAGAGTAGTTAAACTTCAACTTGAAATTTTAATTCAAGAAGGAGAGCGTATAATTTCTGCGGATAATTATACGCGGAAAGTGTCAAACTTGAAAGACCGCGATAAATGGTGACTTTTCCCAAGTTTTTTTGTTGTTGATTTGCCTCATTAAAATTTTAACCGCTCGCTTCGAGACATCCTTCTTTGTGAAAACCAATTTCATATTGCCGTGCCGCAATTCATCAAAAGTTTGTGTCCTAGTTGCGTGCAGTTCCTTTTAGGAACTTGTTACACAGTTAAGTTCCGGGGATCAGGATCTGTTTATATCGCTTTAGATCGTGATGCACGAAAATTTTGTCGCAATTTTGCGCGTCGTCGTCTTTAATTTAAAACGCTTGTTAGCGTTTTCTCACATTACTTATTGTTCCTTCATTACATTAATTTTTGTTTCTCCAGTTGTTTCGAATGTTCCTCAGGCCTGTTCTCAAGAAAATCTAATTTCCCGACCGAAATAAATATCTCTTCCCCTTTTTAAACGCCGGTTTGCGATAAATAAGGGTGGAGGAAAATTAAAGATCACAGAAATTAAAAAGTCTTAAGTATGCTTGTATGCTTTTTCATCCGCGGAGTTTGTAGAATGTTATTTATCTTCAACATTTTTAGTGAAAACTTCTTTTTATTTATTTATTTATTTATGTATTTATTTATTTATTTATTTAAATTTAAAAAGTTTTGGTCTTTTTACAATATGTAAAATCATATGTATATTGTGTTATACTTTAAATGTATGTGTGTTACACTGAGAGTAACTCGTACTTATTTTAGATTTCTCAGAAACATTACGTGGCGCTAAATTTCTTCAAAATTCACTCTAAAGAGCTTTCATTTAAAGCTATTACCGCCCTATCCGATTAATTGCCGGCTTCGTGTCGGACAAAATGCTTCTTGATTCTACCGAAAAAAATTATGTGGCCTTTTCGCTCTTTGATCAAAGAGCTAACCAATGTATCCGGTTTACGGGGAGGTAAAAGCCGACGCGCGGTATCTATTCCAGGTGGTATCGGTCGACGGGCATTTAGGGCCCATCCTCTTTTTCAATTAAGCTTTGATCATGGGTCATCGGGATATATAGAGCTGGCGCGCGAACCGTTTCGCCGACAACGGAGATTTCAAACGAATGTCACCCGATAAAGAGAGAGGAGAGCCGACGAGACACGAGCCGCTCGTGAATAGAACAAAAATCTCGGTTGGATCGGAATCACATGTCGACTCGCGTCAGCGCGCCAGGCAGCGCTTGAAAGGCGCGTTTATATAGCACGTCTAGCGCGTTCACGCGCTCTATTCGAGTCTCTCGCATTTTAATTGGGAAACGTGTCTCCCCGAAAGGGCTCAAGTCAACTTCTTCATTTATTCAGTCATGTGTTTACTTTTGTTTCACGTATAGACAGACTGGTTTACGTTCCGGAACTTTGCTTTTTAATTCCGAAGTCAATTTTGTTTTGTCCAAGGAATTGCTAATGTAATAAAAATTGAATGAAAGATGTCTATCTATCGAATATAAATATCAGTTTTTTATGTTGGATTTCATATTTCTTATCGCTTGCAATAGGCAATAGGTTTGAATGGTGAGATGATGAAGTTAGTGATTTTCGTTCACTTAATTACATGATTTATCACTCGTGTAATTATTGACAGTACGTATCGCGTGTTATCGCGCAATAGACGATGCAGGCATTCCGGTCAATATTGAACAAAAAAGAAGAATTCCGTACGAGAGAACAAGTGGCAAGAAATTGTGGAAGCTAACTCTTTCGTGTAAGAGATACTTCCGTATCCTTTCGATGCTCTCGTCGAATTTTTACACGGTGCCGGTACGTATATATCGCGCGACGGGCAAGTTGCTGTCAGCGATCTGTCGTCTATTTGCTTGACAAATATCGGAACAAATCGAACTTTAACGAGGGAGATACGATGAAGGTGAAACTCGGTGATTGCTACTACCCGAGGGGGAAAATAAATATTGATTCTCTTCCATCAGCAACTCGTCGCGAAAATTAGAAACCGTCCAAGCGTATAATTCTAATCAATATTGGAAAAAAAAATGGTCAGCGTAGTGGCAGCGATGCATATCCATAATTATCTACTGATACAATCGCGTGGTCGGTGATACATACAACCGTAATTACATCGCGACAACACAAAAAACACGGAGGTATCTGGTTGTTTTTTACTCTCCTGGCGCAATTTATCGTCGGTAATAACGTAGAGATACTTCGAATCTGTTAAAAGTTTATGTTTTTTGAGATCCAGAGTTTATACGTTTTAGTGCTTTTTAGAGGCAAGTGAAAAACTGCTTTTTTTCTGTCCAAAAAAAAGCGAGATAAAAAAAGATACACTCAAAGTGTCATCTTTATTGCATTTCACTTTTTTTATACGTACTTATTATATACAACTATTTTTCGCGAAATGTGTGAAATCAAATCTCAAAGTTCGATTTTGTGAAATTTCTGTTTGAAATTTCTTCAAATTAAAAAGAAACGTCAGGTCAAAAATAAGATTTTCTTGCGTCGCGTGGCTCTCAATTAGTCGGACACGAACGTGTTTTTATACGCGTACATTCTCGGAGAACGCGCACCCCCTTTGTATTTTCTTTTCCGATTGTCCGTGAAGTGTGCTGCACCGACTAAACTGCATCGTGAGAGACGACAGGCGGCGAGCAGGAAACGGCGCGTTTCTTTCTAGAAATCGCGCCTTTTGGGACTCCCAAAGCGAGGCTTAAAAATACCCCCCGTCCGAAAATAGTCGTATGGAGAGAGCGACGCTCTCGACAGTCCTCGATGATGACGCCTTGTGACGATGGCAGGTCTCTTTCGCCCCCGCTTGAAGATTAGCCCCTCTTTTTCGTCGTTTTGCAGCGTCTCCTTTTCCGAAGGCTTTCTCTGCTCCTTTCTCTCACGGAAAACACGTTTCCATCTACTTTGCGATTCAACACGTGCGACAAAAATTGTTAACATCGTATAAATAGTAATAAACATAATAAATATATGTACATACATAGAAATATGTGTGTGTATGTATACGTAATAAAAACTAAAACAATATCAAATATAATTTTAGAAATATTTCAATACACACTGCATATTGAAAAACTCCAGTCGAAGACATATCTAATAATTCGTGACTTAAGAAATTCGTATCAAAGAGACTCCAAGCATATTATTTACATATCAATCTACACGCGACACTTACTGTGCACATGTACTGTTACTTGCAATGTGCCATGTGATATGGTGACAGTGATTACGAGATGACAAAACAGTGACAATATTTACGACCACTCGATGATAATTTCGGTCCGTGACGTGCTGCAGTTTTCTCTCGTTCGAAGTAAATTGATAAATAGTCAATGATGCAACCCGTACACACTGATAACAACAACACCGCTTTGGACATGGAATCCCTCGAGGAGATGCTTCGCAAGGTAACGTAATCTTGTTTTTGGTTCTGACGCGGATAAATTACAATTTCACGATAAAAGTCAGCAGACTTATTTTCTTAAGTCTTATATAAAATCAATGCACTAGGGTAATAAGTGCTGTAAGAGGAATGTAAGATTGAAAACTACAGGTATTTCTAGAACACCCTGTATAAGACGGATCGTTATATTTGTTTGTCTGTTTGAAGCGCGCCTGAACGCAGCGCGAAATTTCCCTCAGAGAGGGAAGAATTACGCGAAGCGTCGCGGACAAAAGAGACTTCGTTGGTGGAGAAGCGGGTTTTTAACTGCGACTTCCTGTAATGTATTCCGTCAGGCATCGCTGAATGGACCACTTAGCGAGCGTCCACACTTCGTCACACGTGTGTGAATGTTCGTGTATACGTCGCGATAGGGTTAAAGCGAGTTCTCTAGTCGGCGCACGTTAATGGCTGCCTCGGTGAAACCGTCCGAAAAAGCGACGAGAACACATAAAACAACCAGTTTTTCCAGCAGCTAAATCAGTAAGCTCTTCTCTAATTACACTAGAAAGGAAAATCGCGTCTTAATTAACAACATCAACATATTTATACGTTAAAAAAAATACATATGTCTGCATTAATCACACAACTAAAAAAAAAGTGATAAATATAATTAAAAAATCTAAATATATAAGTATTTTATTTATAAGAAAAAATTGTATAGAGCATGTCTTTATGTATATTTCGTCTATTATACGTTTATTTATTTTTTAAATTTAATTTTTGTTTATTTAAGAAAAATATTTTTTTAAATAAGAATTTTGTAAACGAGTTGTACTTTTTCCGAGAAATCAACAACTGGTTTACTTCTTTTGGAAATACAGACACACACACACACACACAAAATGTACGATGTAAAACACATCTCGCGATAAATTCGAACGAAATCTTAGTTGAATTAAATGTACTCCAATTTTGACAACTGCAAGAATTTCTATTCACACGTCTTGCTGCGGGAGTTAAATTTACTTGACGTTTATGACATTTCCATTAATTCTCTCGTTAACGTTCCGCTCATTGTAATGCAATGTCTGAGAAAAATTCTTCAATTCTTGCATTACTGTTCTCCCGTATACGGCTGTCAGACACAAGTGTCGTGAAACAAACGTCAGATGTAAACGTAGCATGAAGCGCGCGCTTTATATCGTATATACCCGCTGTTATTGTATCCCTATAGCCGCTGTCGCGCGCAAGTGTTACAAATAAATGTCAAATAAAAAGCTACCGGAAAGCTAGCTTTACATTTTACGCGACGTGACATTTTTATCTTCATATTTATTCCTCTTTTTCTCCCGTCTCTCCGTTCTCTCTCGTTACAGACCCACAGTATGCCAAGATCCGTATAATAAAAAAATACCCAGTTGTTTTCTACGAGCTGAATTATTTTCGATCCTAAAAAAAAAAAAAAAAAAAAAAAAAAAAAAAAGTTCCCCAGCCACTACTTCACTTAATTTCTCGCAGTTTCACGCCGCGTTACGTGTTGCGAATTTAGAAACACCCTGTACAACAGGCGCAAATTTAAGCCGACGCGCTGCGGGTATCGCCCGCAGAGGCACCGGCGCAATCTTTCGCGAATTATAATGCAAAATGAATTCGCGATATGGCGGAAGGGTTACGGAATAATAACTCGACCCCTTTTCCGCTCGCGGGATGTATCTATAACTCGCGCGCGGAATGCATAATCCAGCACAGCATTTGCATAGCGGGATGCCGGTAAGTAGCGCGCGGTAACGTAAACGTAAAGCTTAAATAACGTCGGATACATATGTATATGTGTGTGTGTGTTTTTACATATGCGCGTGTGTACATAGTTAACGCGTGGCCATTTGCCCGCGAAAATGGAGCAGTTAATTGTCCTTCCGTTACTGTGCAATTACGTTTGTCACACGGGATAATGCCGTTTGTTGTGCCTGTTGGTGCTGCTGTAATTACTTTTGTAATTAAGCGTTTCTTCGCGCGCGGGATCTCGGGCGACATTCTCGGCTTCTCGATATACCGAATTCCAATCTCTTCCTAATTCAGCCGTAGGGCTACGAGTGCAATCGATACGCCTGCGGATTGGCACGCTGTCTGGAAAGAGTTAGAGAGAGGGTTCTCTCGCCCTACTCTCGAAATATCGAACTCTCTTTTCATCGGTAGGTATTATCAAGCAAAATGCCGCGAAAAAATCGTCGCGAGATACGTCGATACACTTATGTACGTTTCAGTTTTATTGCATTTTTTATTTACTTGAATCAAATAATTCTCTTAGTTCACCACAACGGTGAAAAAAAAAAGCTCCACGGTTCTCGCGTCAATGATACTTTTTTTTTTTTGCTTCATTATCGATCAACACTGTTGAAATTCACTTGCGCGTAGAAACGAATCTCGGTTGTGTTTCTTGTGAGAGCTTTTGATCACAGCTCTCCGTTTTCTGATTCATAACGCGCAGCCGAGCATGAATCGATCTTTCTCTTAAGAAGAAGAAAGCCTTTCTTAAGGCTGTATCGAGGGACTAAGCGAGAAATATACAAAAGCAAGGGGGAGGTAGGAACTCTCAGTTTTATCCTCGAGCAGACATTCGCAAGTTTCCCAAAGGAGGCGTGGGAGCGATTGGAGGGAAAGCTTCTTCGCGCGCGCGGCAGAAAGCTTTTTCGGTCGCGGTTACCGGGTCTAAGCGGCTTTCCGCTTGCGGTATAAGGATGCGTATTATCGACCCTTCTGTCCAACGGCGCGGCTGGCCGAAAAATATTAATCCTGGCCGTCGAACGCAGAAACAAGTTGATGGGGTGGATTTCTCTCGTTGGTATCTATATATATTGGAGACCGAAAGAGAGAACAAAAGAGCTGTGTGACTCACTGCTTCTGTTGTAATTGAAAAAAATATGCTTTGTCACGAGAGATAAGTCAAAATCAATTTTCGCGTTTGAATTCAATTCTCTCGAATAACAGAGAAAAAACTGAATATCTTTTTTTTTCTCTTCTCTATATATTTGAACAACGCGAGAGTTATTTGTGAGAGTTATTTTACTAGTTATTTTTTGTTACGTAAATAGCGTGAACGCGCTGTCTCTCATGTCACATAGTTATTTTTGAAGATATAAATTATGTAAAAGAAATACAAGAAAATGTACTTATGTACATATTACATCAGAACGTGTTTTGTAAAGACGCTAAAGGGCTACTCAAGATATTATTAAGTGGGTAGATAAAACTTCAACGCTATCTTCTGGGTCGAGACCAGACGCGAATGGTGCAAGGGTGGAAAGGGAGAGGTGGGAGAAAGCGGCAACTCTCGATGTACCGATTGGCGGAAGTTTCTGCGCCTTTCAGCAAACTTTTCCGCACTTCTCACCAGTGACGTAGAGCTGAAGCGTCGACGGCACGATCTCGTGTAGAACCGAGATCGTATGTGTGCGCTCACGAGAAACGACGGCGAACAGTCGCTATCCGCCACCAGCGCGCTCTTTCCTCCCCCGCCTCTGAGCCATGGAGCGTAAAAGGGCAATAAAACACACGGGACGCATCTGGGTTACGAGCTTTACAAGGCACTAGCTTCTTTCTTTATCTCGTGCCGGGGCCATCGTTTCGGCCCTAAGCGATTTCTCGAACGTCTCTTCTGCCCGCGTTTTCCCGTCCCGTAACCCTAGCTTGTCATTCCGTCGCGCTCAGGGTCGGATTTTCGCTGACCTCGTAAGCCACCTACTGGAGCACTTGTACGTATATTACGAAATGTAATATTTGCTAGATAGAGACACATTGGATGCAATATATTGATTTCGACGTTATTGTTGCATTACGTTTGTTTCCATCGCTTCGCAATTTTCTCATCTTTTTTTTCTCTTGTTTTGTGAAAATAAATCATATAAAAATAAATCATATTCTTTTTTTATCTTGATCTTTTTTCAAATCTAATCGAGATTCAGTCAATATCGATTCATCGAGTATATCGAATATAATTTTAACGATATTGATTTATCGTACTTATAAATTTAGACACTGTTGAATCAATTTGTTTTATCTTAAACTCTTTTATTCTTTAATCGTTTTCTTTCGAAGCTATCACTTTTTTTTTTTTTTTTTTTTTTTTTATGCGTTTATGATGTCAGAAGAGATCCGATCCTGAGTCATATTCTTTGATCGTTCTGTCATTTTCAGGATGCTCCCCCGCACTTTACTCTCCTCCGACTCTCCAACTTTTTTTTCCTTCCCTCTCTTGTCATCAATTGCGGGAGAAAGTAGTAGTCTTAAGGTGGTTCAGGTTCTGCCTCTGTTACTGCACACATCAAACAAGTTTCAAAGCATCTGCGTCTCCAAGTCAGTGTTCTCCGGGTATTTTACGACTGCGTACCTCCCGGCTTGTAAACACTCAGTTCAAGTACTCTGTCGAATGGGATCCTTTTAACTTTACACTCTATCAAAACGATCTCGACGCCGTATAATGTCGAAAAAACAATAACTTTTTAATTTAAAGCCTTAAATAATTTGATACGTAAACAAATAAACTTCCTTTTGAAATTTGGGTAGTCAACGGAAACATTTTTGTTGTTCGTTCGACGTATACACTTTTTGTCGCAAATTACATCATCAGGCATATTCCAAATTAAAACCGACGTTACGAATATAACGACAGAACAAGCTATAAGACGCGGACTTGATGCGCTTAAAGTCACGCACTTTTTTAAAAAAAAAATCAAATTATCTTGTGATACACATAGAACATCAAACACGCGCGTATAGCGGTTGGCTGGCAAACTTCTATATCGGTCGTCCCGCGAATAAATGTCGCAGTTACAAGGATTGCACTGGGAATTGGACACGTAGGCGCACGTTCCGCTCTTGCGAGCGGGATGCACCAGCGGGTGCAATAACGATAACGGTGATCGCACTAACGCGCGCGCGACAATGTTACGTGACGATGACGGGCGGCAGCGGCGTTACGACTGCGATAATAAAGAGATACGAGAATTAGCTCGGCCAAACGGCCGAAGATCATATCCCGTTGGTTTCTCCTTGACGACCGTTCGGCTTAAGCCTCGCGAATGGAGAACGCGGATTTGTCTGTTGAACGCAATCACTGTGCTCCAACAGTTAAAAAAAAA
>QVNV01020709.1:0-20723 GCA_014825455.1 Pseudomyrmex pallidus | reverse complement strand
TACAATAAATATATTGTATTTTACATATAATTACTAAATATATAATTAAATTACATATTTATAAGTTTTACTTATATCTTTTACAAAAAAAACATCTATGACCATCTTTCCCCTAAGAGTTGGGCAAGATGGCCAATGCATACATTTTAATATTTTATATAATATTAAATTTCTGTTAAGTGTTTTATCTTTATAATTTCGATAGTTATTATTACTTTAAGCTTCAGTAAAGTAAAATAAAAAGCAATATTAAAAAATAACAAAAATAAAAATCTGTTTTTTGCATTTAAAGAAAACTATGGCCATCTTACCCGGGTTTATCCTGTACGTATTCACACAAAACACTTGCTGCTAATTATTCGTCATTTTCAGGCCGTGTCGGATCTTCTTCTCGGCGTGTTCTGCATGCCATTCACACTTCTGGGCCAGATTCTCAAGAACTTCATTTTCGGCCTCGCAATGTGCAAGCTGATCCCGTATTTCCAAGGTAAGCTTTTCGGCTCTTATCGCACTCGCGACGTAAAAATTCCATATTATCGGAAACGTTCAATTCTTATCTCGCGGTTCTACGTTGCAAAATCGTAGTCACAGAGAAATTGTCACGGTGGACGTGGTTGTAGAAATCGCAAAAATGCTGTTTACCGCTTATTCTCTTTAGATCTTTTCCGAGCCGTGCAACACATTCAGGAAGAATAATTTATCAGGTAGAGGTAGCTTATTAGACTGATAAAAGCGATCGTTTTGTATCACCGTCGCCGTCACTCGACTGCGACAATCTGTTAAAGCGAGAAGCTGAAGCTAATTATTTATCAAAGATGACCTGCCCGGTCTTAAAGTATCTGTGCTGCAATACATTTTCCGGTACTTAACTCTTTCAGGCTATTAAGAAGGAAGAGACGCTTTTGAAGACGGGAGAGAGAGAGAGAGAGAAAAATGCGTAAATATACTGTGAAAAATTTATGTAGGTACAATAAGTAATTTTTTTTTCTCATCGCTCAATAACTTTCTTAAATAGATTTTGCTTTACGCTGTTTTGTTGCATTAATTTATCTATCATTTCAAGTATAATATCCGTTTTACGAGCGAAAATAACTTTTCATTAACTCTCTCGCATTGCTGGAATTTTCAGGTGCATTAGAAGTGAGGCGGAGTTAATCTTAACATATGAATTTATAATTTTATTATGCGCAAGTATTAGCATAATTGCTGTAGCACCGACGCAATTATAAGCACTTTTTCAAAAATGCGCTTTGCATATGCGGAAGAAAATAATACCTCTCTCGCAAAAAGATGGAAAGCCGGTGGGATAATACTTTTTATTTATTTAATTTTTTTTTCTCACTTAGCTCTTCGTCCCGAAAAAAAAACAACAATTACGGAACTGTCTTTAATATAATTATAAACGTTGTGTTAATTATTAATGTACATTTGCGCGGAAATAAAAGTCGCGGATTACGTTAAATGTATTAATGAGCGACCGCTAAATCCAGATTGATTTTGCGTATTCGAAAGTTAATGCGCGTAAGTTATTCGGTGGTCAAAGTGGTTTCGATTTGTAGTGTATAAATTGCGTTGACCAAAATTGAGAGATTGAGCGCTTACCGTTGTTGTTATTGGACGAAAATTGGATACATCTGCTATGCGACGCGACAGATAAGCTTTTTGTGCGTTTTAACCTGGCGTTGTAATTCGTTTTTTTTTTCCTCGGCAATCGGTTCGATTTAATTTGCGAAAATGTGTTGTTTGGACTGTGTTGTGACGACGATATCGCAGGAAAAACCAATCCCGTAATTTTTGTTTTACGTCTTTTGCTTGCGTTCCGTTAAAATGTGTTCGATGGAAGAAATATATACCTATATATAGAGAGAGAACAGAATATCGAGCGCTCAAGTTAAAATCCGCAATTTCTGTGTTTCTCGATGAGAGTTCGCTAATGCATCAAAATTCAATCATGAAACGCAATTACTTTATTAGCAATAAAACGCGTCCGGTGATTTAATTACGTAACCTCAAACTCCTCATTAAAATTATGTACTTGTAATTAGACAATCGATTTAATTTTCGAATCTCCTCGCTGGAGAATCTTCCGTGCAATATATATTGTATAAGCGAGAATTGTTTTTTATATATATTATCGGAGATGATACAAAAGAGAGGCAGAGCTGAACTTCCTTTTACAAAACTATAATTACTTCATTACAAGTATTATAAAAATAATTGCTACAAAAATACTTTTCATAATATCACATTTAACAAACGTGATTTCAACTTTTCTCAATTTATCGTATTATAAAACTTCCGTTTCTCTCTCTCTCTCTCTCTCTGTTCAATAGATCTCTAATGTATAACGATCGGTCTCCTACTGACACGATACTCAAAGGGCTTGCTACCGTCATGTCAGGTGTGATATATTCGCTTAACCGAGAACGGCGAATTACGAGACAGATAGAGACACACACACACACACACAAAACACCAATGTGACATAACGATAATTTTTCGGATTACGATGTGCTCTCTCCGCGTATCAGAGTAACCGCAAATATTATCCAACATATGCGCAATTATTTTCTGTTATAATGCCATTTAGCATGAATGATTTTCTGTCCTAACTGTAAGTAATTCTGTGCGATTGCAATAATTACGGAGAATGTGCGTGCAAATGAAGACCATGGGAAAAGTCCATTTTTTTCTATTTTCTGTTTTTGATGTTACTGTAATTCGCGGAACTGAAGAGCGGACAGTTAGGGAGGGAAGTAGTATATTTCTGAGAATTGACATCTATGATTGGCTCCACCGCCGCGGAGTCGTCCCCACCAATTCGCGCGAAGCCTCTCAGGCGAAGCACTTTCAGGAATTGGTGGGGATGATGGCTTCCGGCCAGATACCGAGGGAAAATTGCGGACAGTTAGCGAGGAACTACTGTATTTGATAGTTAAAAAAAATGGAGTTTGGATTTTAATTATCCAAAGCGAGAGAGGGAAAATTTTGATAGATTCCAAGATATAAGCATTTTTATAAAAAAGAAAGATACAAGTACGTTTCGAACTTTAAAATCGTTCTCCTCCGAAATTACGAAAATGTGACTTGTCAAATTCTTCTCCTGTGGCCTTCAAATGATATGTAAATAATTGAAAAAAAAAAAAAAAGAAGTACTCGTCAAATACTCGTCGATTTTTCTTTGCGACGCGTAAGAAACAAGAATGACTGATTTTTATTTTAACGAGAGTACACGCTTCAAAATATATTATCGCAGAGAAACATTCTCTTTCTCTCTACATGTCGATTATTAAAGGATCGACGTGTTTTTGTAACGATTACGAATATCTTTCGTTCTTTACAAAGAGTTTACATAACGAGTTTAATTACGATCGAATGTGGCAATAACAATTTCATATTGCGCTTTTATTATCACATTTAATATAAATGTTTTATTGTGTATTTACATAACGATTTATTTGCAGAATTTCTCACGCATATATTCATTTGTATAATTGGCTGTTGCCGTTGAAACATCGCTTACCGAATAATAATCTCCGCACCGGAGCTGCTGTTGAAAAACAAAAGATGACAGAGTGTTGTTATTACTTCCCCGGAGCGGCCAATGGCAGAGAATGTGAAAGTCAAATTCCGGTTCCGAGATATTGCGTTTTCTGAAAACGAAACTTCCGGCAGCGCAAAACGTGTTTATTTTGCGTTACAATAATGATCGCGATATGTGTGCGCTCACTCGCGGAAATTAAACGTTCAGCATTGATGAACGCGAGAATGTTCTCGAATACTCGTCGCATAAAGGAAAACGATTCCGCACGAACTTTCTTTTATCGCTTTAGGCACTTGTTTCCCTCCCATCGTTCGATGCGTAAGACGCGCGCGCGACGTTTAATTTTGTCTCGCATCTCTCTGATACGCACCGTTATGTGTATTTTTATCTCGCGATTCACAAAGAGCAGATTTTGATGTCAAAATCTTTGTGTCACAGTCTAAATCGATCGATCGCTGACACTTCGCGTGCGTTAATTGTTTTTCTATTAATTCTAACGTCGAAGTTCAAAATACACGAAATAGCGCAACTGCGTTAAAACCGATCGTAACTTTTTTTTGCGCGCGCAGTCAACTGTCTGGCAACATGAGAGAAGCGAAAAAGGATCAAACAAAATCCGAGACAGAGAAATTGCGCGACACGTTCATTCGCTTCATCTGGAAATTTTTATTCCCGCGTCGAGATTTTCTCGACGCGCGGATCGCGACTACGCACAAGCGAACGCGTTTTGGATTTTTGGAAGTTTGTGCGTGGGCGTGCACAAAATTCATGCAATCTTTTTTTTTTTGCTTTTCCATCGAAATCCCATTTTGAGATTGAAATCGCACGGGAAAAATACGTACGTTTTTCGCGCGCGTACATATCGTTTCTTTTCGCGGTGACACTTTTATTGTCACGCCGCGCAACCGGGAGTGGGACATAATCGTCGTTTTCTTCCATTGTCATAGATTTTACGTAATCGAACCTGTTTGAGAAAGGACGTTGAATTATTCGCGCCGCCGTATTTCGCTTCCATCGCTGTATATAAAACAAGATGGGGAGGAAGGGGTTGAGGAGGGAAGGGTTAAACCGCGGGAGAACCTTTCAGGAACGGACGGTATAGACGCGCGGCGTACGTATAATAAAATATATCACGAAGGACTTGCATAATGCACACGTGTATATACTATGTTTTCGCAGTTTAATGAGCGAGCTCCGTGCCGCGTCGTATTAATCTAATGCATTAATTACGTCGATTGATATGCGTTGGTAACGCGAAATCCAAAGCTCTTTATGCAAATTTACGTAAGAACGTGATTGGCTTGGCTGAAAACGACGGATGGATATCGACGGACGTTTGAAAAATACGACGTTATTGTAACGTCAACTGTGAAATTTTTTTTTCTCCGCAAACGAGCGTTATTCGCGATGGTTTTAGTTTTTATTTTTTTTTTCCGGCTTTCGCGCGGCGCAACGCGCCGAAAGAGCAATGTTCATTACCTTCGAAGTTCCGGTTGTATATTCGAACGAAAAGGAAGAATTTTTATATTCCGAGGCAACATTTTATTGTGCGCGCCGTGTGTGTTTCGCGCGCATTTTCTTTCCGGTCTCGGAACAATGTAAAGGTCCGCGAGATAGATGCGTTACCCGTTCGTCTTGCTTGTAAGAGAGTGAGGTCTCTTCGGCAAAGCGCATTCGAGAAGCGGATATTCATCGGATACATTGGCGCGTTCAAGAGAACCGCTTGAAATACGTATATTCTTCTTCGCTTGGTATTTCGCTTGGTCAAGTTGCGATACGCTTTATCGCGATTTATATTAAAACGCGGGGGGATGAAGAGAATTGCCGCTTGGTCGAGAAAAACAAATTAGTCGGAAAATATGTAGCAAGACGCAAATAGCGTTTCGAGAGACTCCGAAAGAATAAATAAATGTTAATAAATTGCAAATATAATTGCTTCTTTTTTTTTTTTTATTCGTGAGATATCAACGTCGATACATATTTGATAGAGAACTTCGATACATCAAGTGGCTTGATGTAGTGTCTCGCGTAAAACCAAGTTCAGTTCACGTGTAACGCCAGGTCGACTTTATCGTCCAGCCTTTTTTTTTTTTAAAGAGCGGAAGGTTTATAATTAACTTTTCGCTGTTAATTAAAGCGAATTAGCTTAGCGTATCGTCTTTTTCCACCCACGTTTTTTTTCCCTCTCAAGTTCTCGTCAACATATTTCCCGCAACTTCGCGATGCAAATAACGGTGTTATTGTTGTCAAGTTCGAACAAGATAATAACGAGAGAGAAAAATAGCAAATAAAAAAAAAAAAAAAAAAAAGAAGTTTCTAATTGAACAGAAATACACGCGTTAAAGAAAAATATTTTGCGATACGTATTTCGCATCGAATAAAAACGCGTCGTACGTGTTTCAATCGCGCACGAACTTCGTGTGTACTTATTGAACGGAAAGTCTCAAAGGAAGTAATTTGTAGAAACAAATTGATATTGCAATCCGTACACACAAATGACGGAGAGAAATAATTGCAACGCGGGATAACTGTAAAAAAAAAAAAAAAAAAAACACTTCCACTGTTTTTTTAGCATATTATCTTTAACGACTCAACTGCTCGATTTTATTCGGAATTAACTTTCTTCTCTTCGAGACTGTCTGAAAGAAAACAACATTTTACACCGAAACTTCTTCGTTAACAATCTTGACGCGAAGCTCATCTTGTTGCGGCCGCGCTGGAAGAAGATTTTTCGTAACCGATTTCCCATATATATAAGATCTGTTTTTCCTTCATCTGTATGCTTTGAGCTGTATGTCGAGGAAATTGTTTGACGACACTTTCAAGTCGAAACTTTCTTGTATAGCCTTCGCGCGATAAATGAGAAAAAAAGACTCGACGATCGTCCTGGAGTAAAAGCGGTTTTCCGCGGAAGCGCGTCACGTGCTTCGCGTTTCTTTTTTTTTTCTTTTTTTGCTACGTACAAATCGCTAGTTGAAATAGTTAGCTCGAATCCTTTTAGTTCTTCTCTCTGTTATTGAATTTCTGATTCTTTTAGATCGTCGACGAAATGCGCGCCGTTGATAGCATTTTTGTTTTTTTTTTATTAATAATTCGATATCGCCGTGGATATAGTTTGACGTTGAACTGTAGAAAAAAAAAAGAAAAAGAAAAAACAAAAGGAGAATTGAAAAATTATATTTTATTCTTTCTCTCTCTCTCTCTCTCTTCCACGTTTCGCGGGATAATTAAATCTATCGGCTTATTTAATTTCAATCTGAAGCATAAAGCTGATCAATTTATAGTTCAAAGCCATAAATTGATCAAATGTCGATACTTTAAATCACAAAAGGCCGTATTAACTTTTTTATTGTGTAGAGACCGGTGCACAAGAGTATGCGCGCTGTGCAAATACAGATTGTCGAATTAAGCGAAGAGACGCGCGCGCGGTGTGTAACAATATCAGAGATATAAAAAGTAAGCGACGCAAAGATACCGATTGACAAAATAAATCAGCGCGTCTCTCGACGAGACGCGCGATGCGATTCAAATACAAAACAAACGACGTTTCTTCCTCTATTCGCTTCAGCCGTGTCCGTGTCGGTGGGTGTCTGGACGCTGGTTGCCATCTCGCTCGAACGCTACTTCGCCATCTGCCGACCGCTGAAATCGAGACGATGGCAGACCCAGTTTCACGCTTACAAAATGATCACTGTCGTGTGGAGTCTCAGCCTCGCATGGAACATGCCAATTCTCGTTGTGTCCCAATTGAAAGACTTGCGCGGAGGTAAGAAGAAGAAAACGTATGAATTTAATCGCGCGAATAAATTTTTTTTTTTTTTTTGTTTTTTATGCTTGAATTGTGTTTGCGATAGATTTGTGATATATTTTTCTTCAATCGCTCTCGCAATCGCTTACAAAATGCACAGATCTGGTATCTTTATGCGAATATTTTTAATATTTGTTACAATTGCTTTTCGCATATCGAAGCTTCCGCGCCGTATTGACATTTTCTTCCAGATTCTACGCGAATGCATTTCCTCGATTTTCTCTACAAAATTCCACTCAGTGCCTCACAGGCGGCTTATGTGTGTATTACGTGCCCCCGTATTCGGGGTGAGTGCAAAAGTTTTGATGATTTCTCTAAGACGCCGATCCGGCAACATTAATGGATGCGAATTCGTTTGCGGCGAAAGAAAACAACCGGCGGATTATTCTCGGCAATGAATGAATAAATCATTTTTAATAACTCCGGCCCATTTCTCTCCCCGTCTCTTTCTCTCTATCACAATGTCCATCAAAACTTTTGCGCTCACCCAATATGTGCATTTGTGACTACCGATATATTGAATACTCAGGAATATTGGAATATCTATAGACAAAGAGAGTTGAGTCGTTTGTTTTAATAAAGTTTTGTTCTCTTTGTCGCTTCTTCAGTTAAGAACACAAAGAACGTTTTTTTTTTTTTTTTTTTTTTATCGTTTACATCCACAAACAAATGCACATCATCACCAGCCGTTGTTCGAGCTTTTATTCTCTCTCGCTTGTTTTTTTTTTTTTTTTGAATTCTTTGAGTTTTGTCTTCTGTCTAAATTTTTAATTAACAAGATTTTTTAATTAAATTAATTTTTTTGTATAACACACACGCAAAAACAGATTGCACATTCCGTTTCACAACCGCGTGGCTGTCTTTCCCTGAGAAAATGCTACGTGAGCGAGGTGGAAATTTGATATTTTCGCTTGCGCTGCGACTTCATCCTCTTCTCCCTCTACCAGTTTTATGGCTAAACGGTTGAACAACTTTTTGTTCGTCTCACGGCGATTCCAGGAAGACGTAAATGTCGCGAAGAGTGGCCGAGCGTCGGCACCGAGAGAGCGTACAATCTCTTCCTGGACGGCACGCTACTCTTGATACCGTTGGTGGTCATGAGCCTTGCTTATTCGCTGATAGCGAAAAAACTCTGGCGCGGTCTGAAGCTCGAGATACGGCAGTCATCCACGTGTACCAGGAGACGTAAGTGAAGTGTCGCGCTCCGATATATCGCGCGCCCCGGTGACAGTGCCAATTCTCGCGTTCAAGCTCCGCTGAGCTCTCTCAGCCAGCCGTTGCAAAATCCCCGGTAAAATATTTTTCCGCCAAAAGCTGGAGCCAAAGCCAATCCATTTTCCGCAGATTTTCAGAAAGCTCACCTTTTGTCGAATGAAAATTTCATATAATTTTTCACGCAACAACAACAACGCGGAAAAACTTGACAAAACGCGTATATATCGAAACGCGAAAAATTGTGCATCGCGTATAATAAAGTTGCCTAAAATTTTCTGTGTTTTATTTTATTGATATAACGGGTTCACATCACAAACGCGTCGCCGGGCTCAACAATGCGAGGCAAAAATAAACTTTGACACACGTTCAATTATTAACCGCCTTTCTGTTTCGAGAATGACAAAAGCAAACTCTAGACGAAATGTTTTTTTATTTTTTTTTTCGTATGTTAAATAAAAATTATGTACGCGAGCAATCGATTTCAAAATTTCTACATTCTTTTTCTATGTAATTGAGATCGAAGATTGATGTAAACCTTTTGCAGTCGACAGAACGGGATCCACCATGATGACTCGGACGCACAACAATAACAGCGCTCAAGATGGAAGAACGTCCGCGGTGATGCTCGACGCTTGTGGCACGACTTCAAGATCACGGCGTGGCATCTCGTCTACCCCGAGGCACTTAGAAACTCCTCAGAGTGTATCATCTAAGGTAAGAGAATATTAAACGCTACTTTGAAGTTTCTCTCATGACGAGACAATCCTTCTTACAATAAATAAATAAAAATAAATAAAAATTAAACGTTCCGTTACCAATTACTAATTTTTCGTAGATTTTTCTCAATTCGAACAATTTCATTTTTATTGCAATGCAATACATTTGTGGATCTCTCGAACTTCCGCTATTTTAATGCTACATTTTACGCCATTAATGTCGAGTCGATAAAGTCAAAACAAAATTAAATATAATAAATAAATATAATTAATTAAACTGATATTTTATACTGATATTTGATACTTTCGCGGTGTGTTGTATCAACATTTGATATCAAGATATGTTTTTCGGGTTTGAACCGCGTTAGTATCATTTTTATACCGACGTTTCGTGAAGATCTCAGTTCACTTCGTCAAATTGATAGAGAATTAATTAAAGTTGAAACACAATTTGCCACTGTAGGAAGATATAAAAAATAATTTTTTATTTTTTTTTTTTAAATAATAATCGACTTAATTACGCCATTGTCCGTCGCTTTATTAATGCTTCACTTTGTGCAACATTACAATCTTGATATGTAATTTGAGAAAATGGCATATCATTAACTTATCTTGTCTAATCGAGGTTTCATGATCTAATTAAATGGCCCGCGTGACTACGGGCGTAAGACGAGTTTGCGGAATTAAGATGGCGGATTAAGTTCGTCTGCCATCCCCGACAACATTTCAAAGCAGCACGTGCGACGGTTAACCGTTACAACCGCGCGTTTCTACCGTTTTCTTCCCTTCCATCTCTCCTTCTAAAAAAAAAAAAAAAAAACAAGGTGCGGTTATCACGGACGACGACGGTCTCCAGAGTGCTCACCAGCAAGTGTCACAGTACAGATCTGTCCCAGGGATCCAGGATTCAGATACGAGCGAACGGAAGCAGCTGTTTAACGCGGGATACGAAGGAGATTACTGACGAACATCAGCAGGACTCCTGTCCTCTCAGCAGACGGCACGTGATACGAAGCAATTATATGGGGAAGAGCATCGAGGCGAAGAAGAAGGTAACGCGCCAATGTTTGGTTAACCGGATTGAACTGTGCTACTCGAGAGAAAAAGAGAGAGAGAGAGAGAGCGACAATTTCCGCTTCGACAATTTAATGCGGAATTTCGCGTGCATGCATTTAAAGTGCACACTGCAAGTTCTCTCTCTCTCTCTCTCTCTCTCTCTCTCTCTCTCTCTCTTTCTTTCTTTCTTTCTCGGCGTTCGGGGGCGCATGGAAAGATTTAGAAAGTCCCGTTTTCTACGAAATCGTGGGATCTGGAGCGAATATAGGAAAAGCCTGTTATTGCGGCGCACGCTAGGTCACGAGATGTTTATCAAACCTCTCACCCCTCTCTCCCTCGCGGGGTTATATTAACCCTTTATTATCCACTTGTAACACTCACGTCCAAAGAATTTTATATTCGTACTCCGTTTTTTTTTCTTTTTTTAAGAGCACAACAACGTAGCGCACAAATCGCACGTTTCTTTTTTTTTCTCCTCGTTATGTATTCGTATTTAGGACAATTTAATTCCGCATATCGCATGCACACCGCCCGGTCATGCTATACTCGAATCAGAAGACAATTGTACATATATATATGTATACGACCGCACGTCGGAATGTTAAGCTATACTTGCTTTTTTTTTTCTTTTTTTTGAATACGCGAGAAGCGATTGATAAATATCCGACGTTTGGGGATGGGCGACGGTATTATCGCATCGTGGTGTCAAGTTCCTGGTGTCAAGTTGACAAGTTCCATCTTTCGCTCATCTCTGCGCGTGTTTGCGCGTGACGGCTCGCCGAGAAGTGTAGCCATTTTGTACGGCATCGTCGATGACTTTGTTTGCTCGAATATTTTTCCGACCGAGTCATTTTTTTTCGATTCGCGAAATAAACGGAAGTCGCAACATCGGGACCATTAGCGGGACGAACAAAGGCGGCAATTTGAAGTCAAACTCGTAAATTTTGACAATAGTTGAAGTGATGAGCTGGCGCGTTGAATTACCGAGAGCGAGTTCACTTCGGCGAGCTGTCGCACAAACGTCACGTGCGATCGTGAGCCCAGCGTTTGACAGTTGTTCTTTCAAAAGATGAAAATTATGGCCATACGGAAAAGATGGTCATAGACTGTAATTTCACCAATAATTGTTTAATAGTGCTATTTTGTAGCCATTCTTAAAGATAATCAGTATTTACAGTAGTTTATATGCGTGCATTATTTAAAATAACATTATTGTGAAAATTATATAATATTTTTTTTTACTTTCGATTGCCTGCAAAGATTTACGAATATGTCCACTAAAAGCTGCTGTAACGTCGAATAAATTACAGTTAAGATGCCGTAATCAATATTACATATATAATAAAGATACATAAATTGTAATGTAACCAATAATTTGTAGCTTTATTATTTATTTATAAATACTATGGTCATCTTTTCTTCACACTTCGTGAAAGATGACCTATTTTTATAAAACAGTTATATATAAATTATATGTAGACCGGCCCAGTGGTCTCGCGGCCTGAGTGTAAGGGTTGCGAGTGGAAGGTCCCGAGTTCGAAATCCACACCGTTGTATTTTTCTGGGTGGATGGGCCGGTCTCTTTCAAGTCGAATTTATCGATTGAAAAGCGAACTGAATCGGGCCTCCGAATGAATCAATAGATGTAGAAGGTTTTTGCGAATGCTCCGATAAATGGTTCTTTAAGTTTCATTTTTTTTTTTATAAATTATATGTATATTTTTTTATGACTGTAATATAATCTACAATGTATTTAATCATCGAAATAAAAATGTTTTTTTTTTATAGTTTATATAAAGTTATGTTTCATAATTAAAAAAATACTGTGCATGAAAACATTAACAACAATATGTAATAATCTTTTACGTACAATAAATATATTGTATGTAACATATAATTACTAAATATAGAATTAAATTACATATTTATAAGTTTTACTTATATCTTTTACAAAAAAAACATCTATTGGCCATCTTTCCCCTAAAAGTTGGCCAATGCATACAATTTAATATTTTATATAATATTAAAAATTTCTGTTAAGTGTGTTTTCTCTTTAATTTTGATAGTTTTATTATTACTTTAAGCTTCAGTAAAGTGAAATAAAAACCCAATATTAAAAAATAATAAAAATAAAAGTCTGTTTTTTTTTATTTAAAGAAAACTATGGCCATCTTACTCGGGTTTACCCTACGCGTTGTTTCGGATACTTATCAATCGCACCACCGCCTAGAAACGTGCGAGCGTCGCGCGCCTTTCGTTGCATCGCAAACCGAATGCATAAGTCTCTCTCTCTTTTTCGCGATGTTGCAGGTGATCAGGATGCTCTTTGTGATAGTTCTGGAATTCTTCGTGTGCTGGGCGCCGTTGCATGTGATCAATACGTGGTACCTTTTCGCGCCCGAGCTTGTGTACTCGGTCGTCGGTAGCACCGGCATCAGTCTGGTGCAACTGCTGGCTTACATCTCTAGTTGCTGCAATCCCATCACGTACTGTTTCATGAACAAAAAATTTCGCCAGGCGTTTCTCGGACTCTTCGACTGCCATCGTTGTTGGAGGTAAAACGGAAGAGGGAGGGGAAGGAGTGGATGCGTGCGTTATATTTTATCCGACGGGACATCGCGAGTCGCGCGCGGACGGTGTCGCATCCCCGAGCGCAAATTTGTTCTCTTTAAGAAATTGTCTCCGAGTTGACTGTCGCAAACGGAATTAATTTCGCGGAAGATACATAGAAGAGTATTCTCGAGTTCTCGCGCGACCAAGACTCTTGGAAAGGCAGTAATTATGTAACAGCCGCTCCCGTGCCGAACTCTCAAAGTTAGCTAACGCGATCGCTCGATCAATTTCTCTCTCTCTCTCTCTCTCTCTCTCTCTCTCTCTCTTTCTCTTTCTCTCGGATATAAATTGCGGTAAAAGTAATAGAATTGAATTCTATAAATTCGCTCACGGAAACGCGAGAAAGATTAAATACGCAAAGTGAAAATGTAACCAGAGATATATGCGCGCGCCCACGTAAAGAGTCTCATCGGAACGGCAAACATCGCGTATAATATATTTCTGAGGAATATTTTCGATATGTATAATACAACGGTGAAATTTATTGATTTAATTCCCCAAGATTTGCAAGAGAAAAATTGCACCGGAGTTGAACCTCGGCGCAAACGTTTCTTTATTTATTTTTTTAATAAATTTGTTGTTTTTTTTGTTGTTGTTTGCAAAGAACAACGCTCGCGTCAACGCGCGTGCGATTTTATTTTAGGGTAGGTTGCAGACACGGCGACATCGCGATGGCCGCAACCGCAAACACCGGACAAGCCGGCAATAACAGCGAATTAAGCGGAAACGAGTCCACGGCGTATCTGGGCAGAGCGTCTCTCGTCGCCAGATCAGGTATCGTCGCAAACTAAATTGATCGTTTCATTATCGTCACTCTCAGATCCGGTTGCGGCAACCATTATGTGCGCGCGTTTTCGTTGCGACTCTGTCGCATTATGCGCGCAATGTGTGTTACGTTACGCCGCGGGAGAGATTTTATCGAATTATCAAAACGCATATATCGTTTCAAGGTTCTGTCAAGTTTTTTTTTTTTCATTACGCGCATTATTTCAGATTTTTGCCGCATTTCGAAGCGTAATGCTTTTTTTCCAATGTTTTTTCTATTTATTTACTCGCAAATGCAAACAAAGTGCGGATTTTTTAAAACAACAGTTTTAATCAACAGTTTTTGTTGCATATAAGAACGGCACTGTATGCGTTAAAGCGCCGACGTTAATCGATAGCGGGTTTCGCTCGGGCACATCCGGCTAGCTTCTCATAATACACGTTAGAGTTGGCTGCGCGTTGCAGCTTCCATATATAATACATTATCTTTAGTTTAAATTAACTGCGTATATTCACACGTGCCTTGTGTTTGTGTTTGTGTCTGTGTGATTCGCGAAACTTTTGAGCAAGTAATTAATCTCGCTCTAATTCCTATTTGTACAAAGCGTAATTTTATTGTGTTTCATATCTTTGAAGAGAAAACCGAGACTACAAAGTGTTAACTTTGATTTTTCACTTAAAATAATTTACACAAGCGAGCAAAGTGACAAAATTTTTTTTTTTTTTTTTTTTTTTTTTTTTTTTTTTTTTTTTTGCAAATTTTGCACGGATTGTATTTTTAAATTTCTAATCACACATTAACGTGTGAATGTATAATTAACAAGGTGAGAACTCGACGTATCGCGTCTCAAATGCGCACATCTCGTGTGTGCGTAAAATATACAATCGCGGAACTTTTTCTCGGTTGTTTCCGCGCGGAAATCTCTGTTTTCGCAATTGGCACAGCACTTAACCAGATTGCACGTGATGCGCCTCAAACACGATTGAAATTTCATGGAATTTATAAAAACGACGCGCTTTATCCAAAGACATTTTTCAAAGGATAATATTTCTTCCGTCTTTTTTCTCTTTCAATTCAGGATAAATGCGCTTTTCTCTTCCCCATTCCCGACAATTCCCTTCGCGCAAGCATGCCGTATTAATGTGACTGTGTAATGCGCGCATTTTATCCGCGCAAATATCAACGTGAGAGTCCAGTCTAGTACAATTTGCGAAGACGTAACAACGCGCGTGCTTCGCGAGCAATTTGTCTTAAAAAATTGCAAAGACGTTCGATCAAATAATGTGTGACGTTCGAATTACTATATTACTTATACGGTAATAAGAGTTCCACAACTATTTATTAGTATTTCTCCATTTCCTCTTTTTTAAACTTAAATAATCGGATTGCACACGAAAGAAACGGAGAGTCGCATTTTGTTTAACTCTCGTTTCTTCCGTGTAAAATCCGATTATTTAAGTTTAACCCGTCGTCACCACACCTCAATCCAGTATACGTTTTCACCGCACTGGTGCAATTTTTCACTTCGCATGTTTGAATAACTTTCCAGTAATGAGTTGATAAATAATTTAAAACTAGTGAAAATAGGGGTAAAACATTCTCAGAAATTGAACGGAATTAGTTAAAAATGTCCGAAACCAATTCTTCTTAGTGAAAAATAAAAAGAACTTTTTGAACAAATCATGTTTTTTCAATTTTTGTTGGTGCACATATGCACCAGTGTGGTGACAACGGGTTAAAAAAAAGAGGAAATACTAGCGAAATACTAATAAATAGTTGTGGAACTTATTGCTATATATAAACAAGACAATACGTAATTCAAGAAAAAATGGGAACGACATTTATTTTGCGAACATGCGCAAACGTCAAAAACGTCAGAAAATAAAAAGTCCTCTTAAATTCATTACATCGCTCTCTTCGCGATAAGAGAATATTGTTTGTTTTCAGAGGTGGTACGGTTGCTCGAGGAAGAGGATCGGGTTTAGTATAAGTCGTGCGGATTATACGACGAGACGGCGCGACCGACTGTACTTCTGCTTCAATCTCGGGAGAAGGATTTTTTCCTGAAAATATCCTGGCGGTCATCCGTCGACAGCGCTTGTCATAAATGCGGTAAGAAATTCGCGTGTGCCGGCGCATCTCATTGCTCATCGAGAGATCTTCCTGCGTGGACAATCTCAACTCCCTTTACGATTAAATAAAAAAAAAAAAAAAGAATAAAAGAAAAAAATGCCGATGTGATCTCCGACGTTCTCCGACGAAGTGTCTATGTTGACCTAACGCAAGTTTCGGATCTCATTTTTTAATATATAGGTTTTAGTTCATCTCTCTGTGAGAATCAAAAATATATTTGTTAAACAAAAAAAAAAAAACAAAAAACCTGTGAGATTCAGGTTCCGGATCCGCGTTGTGTGTTATTTTTTATATCCTGTACCAAGAAAACCAGAGATCTCGCTCGCGTAACAACGTGATTATAATAGAATTAAATAATAATAATAATAATTTTAATGTTTTTTGTACAGATTGCAAGTGACGTAAAAGTCTTCTATAATGTCAGTTTCAATTTCAGATAAGAAAGAAAACAGTTAACTAGAGTCAGGCATATTATTACGTCTTAAATTCTAATAATGTAATAAGAGTGGTAAACTAAATGTTTGTCAGTAGAATAAGTCTATACTCGGTCGACACATACATTCTTGATAACAAAAAAATAAATAAATAAATAAATAAAACGAAGAAGAAAAGATAAACGCGAGTATTCTAAAAATTGTATTTTTGCATCACTTCTTATTCTTTAAGTATTTTAAGACGCGTAGCATTTGTGCTAAATATTCTCACGATATTAAAAAAAAAAAAAAAAAAAAAAAAAAAAAAACGAAACGCTTCGGCTCTCACGCAGCCAAGTTTTTAAAGTGGTGCTATAAAACATATTTATCCGGTATAAACACAGTTTTATGCAGAAAACAAACACAGTTATGCTATTTCAGCTTAACAGCCACCCATTTGTGTTACTTATACTAATTTTGCTAGACGGTTTTATAGTTAATGCTGGTTTACAGTTTCTCTCTCTCTCTCTCTTCTCTCTCAGCTATGGTTGCAGTAATAACGTTTTTTTTTCTTTTTAATATAGACCGCGTTTAATTTCAATTTGCATAGTTTTCCGCGAGGATGTTTTCCTCGCGAAAAACTTCACGTAAGTATCAGAAAATATCTTACGTGGCGTTGTTTAAAAAAAATTTTCAACACGTAACGTTCTTGAAACAAACGTACTGATGTGCCGCAAACAACACGTATACGCAGTTTACACATCTTTTCGTTATGTGTATCTTTCATACACACCTGTTGCATAAAATTCGCGGATTTGTCAGAAAATAATCTTCAAATGACAAGCGGGAGAGTTTTCACGACCAGTTTTGCTCGATGGAAAACGCATTGAAAATCTTGCTTGCTGTGTGTGTGTTCACAGCGAGACACACTTCTCTTCGCATATTTATACAATGATATACTCTTCCTTCACGATTGTCGTTACGAGATTTTTGTGGGAAAATGCCACAGTGTTATGCTAACACTTTCCCAAATTCCTTTTCCAAAATGTCTAAAATGTTACATGTTCTATAAATCGTAATAATATTTATAAAAAAAAAAAAAACTCGCTTGAGTTTCGCGAAATTTGTACTTCGCGCGCCATTTTAATGTATTTTACAAAACCAATAAAACTCTTATTGGGTGATAGAGTACTCGTCTCTTTGAGATGTGCAATTTTATTGAGTTAAAAACACTGACAAGACCAGGTATGTAACATATCGCGGCAACGAAAAGACAAATAAATCGTTAAGAGAATGTTTCAATTATTAAATAACTGTGTTTGTTTGGTATTTCTCTCTTCAAACTTTTCTATTGTTATTTGATAAAGTTCTTAACGAGATAACACATTATTTTACTTTGCAATCAATGTGCAAAAAATGTGTTTATTTTGAATCGTTATTTTTTACATAACAAAATGTAGAATGTTATCGCATAAATGATATAAAATAAATGTGACAACACACACATACACACACATACACACACACACACACACACACACACACACACACACACTCACTCACTCACTCACACGCAGCGGTGAGATAATTAATTCTGCAAAAATTTTAACTTGCATTGTAAGAAATAAACCAAATATTTCATAATGTTCTATATATGTATATATATTCTTCTGAAAAAAATATCTGAGAAATACTCAAAAACTTGTTTGCGTTGCGAGATGCAAAATAGAATAAGATTTGATCGATTTTATAGTATATAGATACTACGCAAAGATGTTTAATAAACTTTTTTCAACACGAATCTCTTAGTTTCGTTTATTCTTTACTCTAACGTTCGCCGTCGCCGTCTTAATTTCGCTCATTACAGTTTTCTCAAAAGTTTTTCCCCCCAACTAAAAAAGTGTTCCCTATTATCGTTTGGGTAAGCGCGCGCGCGGTGATTTTTCGCCGTTTGAGGTATGAGGAAAGTTTTTGCATATCCGAATAAATTTCAAATCAAGCGCTAAAAGTCCGCAATCTCTCTAGTTACGCTAACGATGTGTTAATGACAAGACAGAATAGTATTAAGCAATGTAATTTTTCATTATAGTTTTTTAAAACGTTCTATTTTAAAGCTCGCGTTGTTACAGTTTTACTAAAAATTACAATAAAATTTATCGAAGGAAAAAATGGTGAACGCGTAAAAAATTTGCGTAGCGTCGCAACTATGATTAAAAATGTGCACTTTTTGTCGCGCAACTTTTATCAACTCATGCACGTAGTTTCCTTAACATGGTTCCTTTGCGCATATTTCCTCGATATTTAATTTAGTTAGATATTCCGTAATGATATTTCTGAAGCACCCGAAGGGTTTGAAAGCCATCTCTTGTTACTCCGATAGAAACTACATACCACGTACAAGCTGCAAAGACTTTCGCAGTGTGCGCGCGTTTTATGTGGAGAAAGGGAAAGGTATATATATACATATACCGCACAAGAAATGTTAATAATTACACGAATATATCAAATGTTAAAATAAGAAGCTTGACCGTTGTACTTCTTTTCAGAGAGTTGTACATACATATCCGATACGCGAATAACCGAACTCTTCAACGGATTCAGCACGAGGTTTTTAATTTCCTCTTTTCACGCATAACGCGTAATGTACAGTATCGGTCAGAAGTATATCACCTTTCGAATATTTTGAGCATAATTTTTTGTGTAGGTGCATCAAATGCATTTAAAATTTTATTTAATTTAGTGGACCGATTACCTTGTACATGAAATGTAATAAGGTTTGACAAAATACATCGTGAGTTTTTAATTTTTTATTAATTTTTTGAAACTCGCGCTTTTATGATTCTTTTGTTTTTCGTGTCCCTGTCATTGTTTTTATCGTTGTATTTTATTGTTTTACATTGTGGCAAAGATAAGTGGTGCTCGAGATATTGATGAACAACAGCAGAAAGCCATTATAAAAAAAATTAAATTAATTAAAATTAATATTTCACAAATTGTCGTTTTCATTATTTGATGAAAAGTCATTTGTTTAGTAAGGTGTATCTATCACCAAAACATATTATGATTTGATAAAGAATTCTACATTTTAAAACAAGTTATCTCGAAAAATCGAAAGGTGATATAATTTTGATTGGTACTGTATGTTGAGTATCGGAAATTAAATATAAAAAAAATTTATTATTTCACAATTTTTTAATGAAATTTAATATCAGAGCGCACATATTTTTTTCTCTCTCTTTCTTTCTTTCTCTCTCAAATGTTGTTTTTATGTGTGTGCGTGTGTGCCTCGTCAACTCTTCTCTGGATTTAATAATTCTTACCGCAAACGTTGGGGTAAAAGCACGGTTTATCTAAACGAACGTAGGAGGTCTTGTAAAGCTCACGGAAGAGGATATTGTCCCTTGTCAGCTCCTTGATCCTGCGTCTTATCGGTCCTCAAGGGATTTATCCCAACCTAATTATTAATCAAAGACCGCGGCTTCGAGAACTAAAAGTTTCAAAAATAGAA
This sequence comes from Pseudomyrmex pallidus, assembly GCA_014825455.1. NCBI lineage: Eukaryota > Metazoa > Arthropoda > Insecta > Hymenoptera > Formicidae > Pseudomyrmex > Pseudomyrmex pallidus. Next base: position 951 of record QVNV01020709.1, on the reverse strand, counting down.
AATTATTACAAGTCTTGAAGAAAATTTTCTTCAATATAATACTATACGTTTCGCGACATTCATCACTCTGTGATGATATTCGATCCCGTTTTCCCGAACGAAAAAAGTTTACGAGAACAATGGAGAAACGCGCGACAAAAACTTTGTTACCGAAACGAATACCTAAATCAATTTGCGAATAAATCGTGTGCGTTTTAAGATAGTTCTCGTGTTATATTCCGTAGCTTTTTACGAGTTACATAAAGTTTGGTTGCAGGATGCCCGACACCTAATGCGTATACGATATTATGCATAATGCATAACGCTTTTGTGACCAACGTTCCATAAATAGTCAAAAACCGTTTCGAAACAGTTGCAGTTTCATGAAAATACTCTCTTTAGTTTCTGATGTTGGCTACAATTTCATTAGTTTACAAAACACAGTTAATATGTTCGCGATATTTAACTCCCGATAGTGTAACCGAGAGTTTTCGAGAGCCGAGATCGCGTAAAAAAAAAACTCTCTCTTTGCTTGCTCTCTCATCAAATTTCATATTTGTTTTATCATCTTCTCTCGTGCGAAAGTCGAGGAATAAGAAGCTGTATCCTCTTATATTCGCCGATAAACTTGAAATTTTTCTGTGCCAAAGATAAAATACGTCGCGTGGTTTTAGTTTTACAAATGTTACATATTGAACTTTACGCTCGCGCGCGCGCGCGCGCGTTATGGCATTTTCAGTGCGAAATGCGTTTCCACCGCGTTGATATGGGAAGTTCCGGGTAGTACCAGACAGCGGCTAGTATCGGACAAGAGGTGTTTCACGCATTTTCTGCTGGATGCAGCACTTGTCAAGCAATTATCGTGTTGACTGAAGGAGAAGGATACAACCGACGCAATATTTGAAAAAACGGCAGTGGTGTTTACAAGTGGCAGTAAATTTTGTCTTTTTTAAGTTATTTTGAGTGAACGAA
>QVNV01020686.1:0-32125 GCA_014825455.1 Pseudomyrmex pallidus | reverse complement strand
CGAAACGTAAAATAAAGTTTTTTTAAAAAAGAAAAATTTTTTCACACTGTCAACTGTGTCAGGCTCGCATTGGCCATCTCATTTCTATAATTCAACAATCTTACAATTTTTTACTATAATGCGACTTGGAAGACGGAGAAACCTGTAAAATCTTTACTCGCCATTTCGCGTCGCTCCTGTTTGAAGTCAGTAGTCATTTTGCGAGCGGAATGCTGTTTTGCCCTCTAGTTGGGAAATGAATCCTGAAAAATAAGGCAAGAGAATTATGCATCTTTAATACGAAACGACCCCCTCGAGATCGACGCTATAAAGGAGATCGTGTTGTGAATTTTGTACTCGACCATTCTACCCGTGTCCTCCGGGGGGAAAACGGGACGATCCGATACAAATTGTATTGAGTGTCACGTATTTCTCGACGTTGCTATTTCATTCGGGATTCAAGGACATTCGCTCTATCTTACAATTGCAGCGCGCGAGATATTGAAGGATTGAGAAATTTCGTTACGTACGACTGTAAACGCGTATCTGCATGCAACGCGAGGGAACACGAAGAGACTTCTCCGGATCTATACAAAACGCAGTATACTCACTTTCGATAGACTAAGGAATACACAGAACAAGTAATACTTGTACAAAGAAATATACATTGTGATCTTGTATATATTTTCTTTCCCTTTGAAAATATACACTTGTTTTCTTTTTACTAAAAGCCTCAACAATTTCAATGTGCAGAAAAACAAAGTTTTATTATTTGTCATAAAAAAATAAAAATATATCGTTATGTTCCACTTACATCTGCAAGACATATATTTTTATTTTATTGTACTTTGTATAAATTAAAAAGATAAAATATATGAAGCAAGAGAAAAATAAATTCTATTGCAAATAACAATGGAAACGGTTATTTTTGTTTCTTCTTATTTTACACATATATACGTGTGTGTGTACGTATGCTCTACTTTTGTCACACAACGATTTGCCACGAATAATTGCGCTTCCGTTAACCTCGTCTTTTTCATCAGGAAAGGCCTCGCAGCGAAGTGACCGACTAATTGACGCTATTATCTGCGTCGCTGTTACACCCTCCAGTCCTGTCCTATTTCACATGTTTCTTTCTTGATAAAGCTGTTCTACTTTTTTAAATTTTCGCGAGAATTCAAGCTTTTTTTAATTACATGACAATATGAAGTATATGTAAAAAAAATAACAATATAAATTTTTATGTAGAATATCATTAAGTCACGCTTCAGGTAAATTTTTAAAACATGAAATTCTAGTTTTGTGTCTACTTTCTTTCCAACTCATAGTTTTTATTACTCCGTATTGTTTTAGACATTGCATGCATTATTTGTTATTGGATATAATATTAACATTCTGTAAAACGCGCGCGTTTAAATTGATTATTTTTAATTATTCATGCCATTGCATAGTGATCAAATGTTTTTCGCGTCAAACGATCGCAGAGTTCACGAATTGGCTCTAATAAAAATCCGCGAAAACGCATCCTCTCGGTCAGCGAAACACGACAGCGCGCGCATCGCTATTTGCTCACCTGTCGAGGGCAGTGTCGTTCTTCGAACGAGCACGACATACTACGCGTGCATCTGCACGTCGCATCGACGCACGTTGCGAAACAGCATTTCACGATCGAGTCGTTAGCTCGCAATTACGTCACGCTACGTTTCGAGTGGCGTTATGGATGGAACAGCTTTTTCGCGACTACGGTTTGCGACGCGCGCTCAAGCGAAATGTGCGCTCTGAATGTAAGTTATTTTCTACGTTTATTATATCTATTTTTAGCGCTCAGACAATTCGGCGTTTGTTTGTGGGGCACATATTACATTAATAACAAATGCGCGCACGCCGAATATGACATTTCAAAAGTTTTGCGATTTGCAAACAACATTGCAAAAGTTTTTTTTCGGAATTTAATGACAAAAGATATTTTTGTTAGTAATCAATTATTTTTACTGCACTTTGGTATACTTCCATTTATTTTAAAAAAGATAAATGTCAATTTTAACGTTGACATTCATATTCTTTGTGCAAATATTGTTTTCGGACACAACCGTGTCTATTGAAATGATTATATATTTTGTTTTTTTTTCCGTCTAAAACCGAAATTTTTTTACTGTTGACACGATCTGCTTGAACACATTATTTTTTGTACTGTCAGTTTGTGCTTTTTCTTTTCTGATTCGATCAATTTTATATCTAATAAAAAATTGGTTTTGTGTGTGCGTGTGTAAACTTGGTACTACTATCTTCTGTGATATACAGTTGCTGATGTACGCGCGATAAAGGAAGACGGACAGCAAAGTAATTACTTAAAAGTATACATTCTATACAATTAACAGCATTCCGCAAAGAAGCGTAGAGAGTAATTTCGCCGCAATCGTTCAAGTTCTCTGTAAGAGTATCGGATGGCAACAATCGGAACGCTTGCCTCAGTTAGCTAACCTAGTTTAATCACAGTAGTGATTACACTTGCGCTTCGTGAATTACGATACGTAAAAAGAAGAGTGAATTCTTGGGTATCACGTCGAAAAAGTCCTGCGGTCGCGCGCGCGAACAAACTTGTCAGGAATTCCATTTTCTAAAATCCTCCTTGGATCTTTTCTTAACTCTGAAGAAACATCAGGAGGGAGAGAGAGAAAGAGAGATCTTTCCAAAATCTTTGTCTTAACTTTAATTACTTACTTACTTACTGAAAGAGAAGGAGAGAGGAAAGGAGAGAAACTGAGAAATTTAAAAAAAATTCACAGATGTAACTTAAATCCACAGATGTAATTGTTTTGAGTGGCAATTAATCTATTAATCTATTAGAAAATGTTAAACGGACAAAAGAGTGTGTTTTATTATTACACACACATAAGTCTTTACAGTGGGATTTTCAAAGTAATAATTTAACGAATTGTAATAAAGTGAAACGAACCGCGGGATATGAAATTAGAAACGACGAGGTATGCCCGGTGCGATATTGCGCTTCTTATTAAAGGACCCTTCATCAGCGATTCCGGCTTATCTCGCGGTTTTGCATTTCGAGACGAAAAGTTTAACGATATTCACACACAAAGACCGGACGATAACGCACCGGACGGAAAGGTCGAGAGAGCGAGATCCGCAAATGAGCACTTTTTTCCGCGCAATTCCAAGCGGCGAGCTGTTATTTCGCGGACGAAATAGAAAGAATAGACGCGACGGGCAGCAATGGGGGAGGGGAGGTATATGAAAACCCTGTTTGAAGAAATATTCTTCTTTTTCACCCACGTATTTTTGCTCCCTCGGCGAGTTTGTTGAAATGCGACGAACCGTGAAAGACGCTCGTCACATTTCCAACGCCGCGCGATCGCGTTTTCTTTTTCTTCTATTTTTCACGATCGCGCCAACTTTCCACCCTTAGGATATACACCCTTCTGTTCGACGCGAAGATCTCGCTCGTCCCGATAGTAACGTTGACACGAGGGAGAGAGAGAGAGAGAGAGAGAGAGAAGGTTTTATTCTCCCGTTGACTTAACACCATTAACGTCCGCTTCTCGAGTCCACAATCCGACGGCGCAAAACAGCGAATAAGCGAGATAGGTGGGTTTTCGTGTCTCGAGCGCATACGCAAGTAACATTAATGGCCTCTCTTTGCATGAATAATACAATGAGGAGCAGCTACGGAGTCACTTGCGAGAGCAATGCTTATTATAAACGTATCTGAGGTGGAATGAATCGTGTGCGCGAGTAAATGCACAGCGTATTCTTTCTCAGTGAACAATATACGATTGACGATTTCACTTTACAGACAGAAAACTGACAGAAAAACTTTAAACGTGACGTAGTGAAACAACACACGCACAAAATTTAGAATATTGTAAAAAATAGGAATACTTTTTCGCAAAACAACCGCGCACGTACTCTCTCTCTAAAGTAATTATCTTTCTAAAGTCAAGTTTGTAATTCCAAATTTATTTTAATTATTTAATTGTTGAGATAAACAAAAGTTTCCAATAAAACTAAAATTGTTCTCTATCTAATTTACGGCTTTATTTATTTTCGGCATTTCTTCGACGGCACGACCGTGCAATTTCAAAGAGGAAGAAGACACATGGCCGACACAAATCAACTTTCCGCGCGCGTGTTTCTCCATCAACGACGACTGCTTAAGACACGTTTCTTTTCCCGGACATCTCGCGCAATTTTCCCCAAAGCTTTCCCGGCGGATTTAGCGAACTCACCCTCCTCTCGTTACGCGTCCGGGCTGCCGGATACCCGCGCGTAGACGTTAAACGCGCGAAAGTCTAAGTTAGAGTAGACTCGACGGCAGACTTGGAGTTTTAATGTAATCACTAATGGATTCCGAAATGAATATAAACATTTGCAGTTCATCCTCTTTGGGAATTCCGCAAACGCGGTTTGCACCGCCACCGTCGCGCGCGCGGCACCGCGGATGAGAATTCGCCGCTTTAATTCTGTTGTTTGCCGCCGAACAAGCGGAAGTACACAGTGCGAAGTGCTTCCTCGCCGGAGTATCTTCCACGACGAGAATGTAATTAAGTCCATCATCAGTGGCTGAGGAGGTGGCAGGCGCGATTATCTGATGAGATTGCGTCACGAGAAAAGGAAACAAGTGCGTGAAAGCGAGATTAGCTTAATTGTACCTCGGTCGCTTAGTTGTGCCGGTACTTGCCTTTCCCATGTTATTTTTTCATTTTGCCTTAAATTAAAAAGAAAAAGAGAAAACATTTAATTGACTATAACAGATAAATTTGAATATTCTGAATAGGTTGTCGCGGTTACATACACTTTTATAAAATCCAACTTTTGCACGGTGAAAACAATTCTTTGTGAATATAATTGTTATTCATTGTTTTAAAGTTTTTTTATAGCTGTAAGAATCTGGTAGCGCGATATTCGAAGCATGCAAACGAGGGGGATCGCCATGTGACGATCCGACCTAAAACAATGACTATCACAGTTTTTCGAGTTGTCGCGATTCGCGATGTGAATGCCATTCGCAAAATACGAGCGTGCTGGTGAGTTTGCATTGTCGCTGTTTTTTTCCCTCCTTTTTTTTGCGGGAATTCTGAATGGCTCGACCGGCACTGAACGAGCCCGATGCCTGTGAAAGTTGGAGAAAGGGTTATACAGGGGTAGTGGCGCAGGCTGGCGTTGTTCCAGCGTGGCGAACATTTAAAACAAAACCAAGCGGGATGTTCTCAAACAGCAGTATACACAGGATGCAGGTAGATATTCATTACAACCAAAGATATGACCCGACTGTGTATTATGCAAATTTGCTGATTCGTTTCATGACAAGGGCGAGATGTGCTCTCATTTGCATATCAAAATCGCACTTCCTGACTGACGCTAAGGTCAAAGTGTTCCAAATAGATTTAGATATTAACGACGTGTTGTAGTTTTTCTTATCGCGTTTTTATCTGCATTCAGAGAACGTATTTTTAATTCGGAGCAATATTATTTTACTTTGTGTAAATTTAATATGTATAGAGTTTTACAAGCACGATAGATTTAATATAAAATCTTGCAGAATTAATATTATCAATTAAACCAAAAAAAATAATTGAACATCTACAGACTTGTTTCTGTCCTCTTTGATTTACTCTAAATAAATTTCTTGCGAATCTTAGTGATTGATAAATTTGATGAATTACAAAAACAATTAGTTCGTGCATTTATCTGTGCTTATACTTGATATTAAATTCTTCTCTTAATTTTTGAAGAAGTTAATTCTGTTTAAGACACAGCAAAATCGATCGTGTTAATATAATATTAGGTTAGGTTGAGTTTTCTTGAATAGAAGAAACAACAGATTTTTACGAAACAATTTAATGAAATTTAAAATCGCGTTAAAAAAGTAAGAGATATAAATTGCTAAAAGCTAGTATGTAGCGTTAAACGACAGAATAAATCACACATCAGTTAATTATCGGATTAAAAATACACAAATAAAAATACTACCTTTCTCATGATTCGTTATTTTAGCAAATATCCTATTGTTTTAAATTCTGAGTTAAATAAAATCATGGCCGTTTTGATCATTTGTGCTTCCGTGAATGATATCGCGTGAAATATCATCGCAACAACAAAGTAGGCACGTTTTTTATATATCGTATTCCGACCTTTCATTGGCAAACGAGCGTGCATTGGTGCGACGCGTTGACAACTTTTTTGATTTTTCGATTTCTGCTCGGGCGGAGCGGCTGTTTTCGTTACGCTCGGCACGAGTCAAAAATACACGCGAAAGCCATCGACATCGAAAAACGCGATACATCCAATTAAAATCGTGTTTTATTATTACCGTTGCGAGCGGGCGCAAGCCTACGATAAAGAGAGAAAGAGAGAGAGAAGTATGAAATCAATAAACGAACCGAATCCGGTGTAAGCAAATTAAAAAAAAAAAGAAAAAAAAAAGGAGGAGAGGCGAGAGAAGGGCGAGAAGGGCAGTATATAAAAGCCGCTAGTAAAAAGCAATTACGTTTTGTCGTGCCATTTCGAGGCGCGTCGCGAAACGTCATTTCCATCCCGGTCTCTCATTCCGGATACTGATCGTATTCCCGTCGGGGGTAATTACGCTGGCGGGCGCGACGAATGGGGCGGAAAGTGGTGCACGCGGCCTCTCGTTCGTTCGAGCAACCGGTCGCAGCAACATCCCCCGAAAAACAGCGTTCAATAATTGATACAGGAATTATGGCACACGTAGAGAGAAGTCCACTGTTTCGAGTGCATTTTGTAACGCGAGCGAAGTGGACCGGTGATATACGCAGGCTCGCTGGTCTGCGGTAATTGAATGCCTCGGCCGACGATAAACGAGGCCATTCCGTCCCTGTCTGCCGCGCTCTGGTATAGAAGAATTATTCGCGCTCATTAATGGCAACGCCGTTGCCGCAACTTCTCTCCGCACTTCCGTAAGTAATCGTATATTTGAAATTTGTAGTTTGCGCGGGAATGATCATCGTTGACGTACAAGTCTCGGAAGATGTTGCTTAAAGAGTCCGCCCTTTTCTCGTTACTTTCACGTCGATAATAACGGCTTTCTTTCGACAATATTTCCCAAGTTCCCTATTAAATTAAAAAAGTATTCTTGCTCACGAAAGTGATTAGATTGAAAAACTGTGTGCGCGCAAAAAACGCATTACAATTCGGAGAAAAGAAAAAGAAAAAGATAAAGTGCCTCCGAGTGTTCCGGGATGTTATTCAACGTAAATGCGAATTTTCGCCGATTGCGTCGGAAAATATTTATACAATATCTTCCCGCTCTTGTGTCTTTGAATCTTTCGAATTTCCGTGGATATTAAGCTAGAACATAAATCACACGGCGAAATGAAAGTTGCTCAAAACATTTTATTTCGTTCTCTTCTTTCGGAGATAAATAGTATCCTGTACAATGAAGTTATGTTTTTTTGTTTTTTTTTTTACTCGCGGAAGTTTGCGCAAATAGGAAACTTTTGCGATTTTAAATTAGAGAGTTAAATGTCGAAAGTCTGGATCGCGGATGGGGTTTTGTTCTCCTCGCTGCGAGAACACGCTGCTATTCAACTTTTTTTATTTAATTGTTTTTCTTTCGAAATAATTACGAATTATTCGCCGGCAGAGAAAAACGTCAGGTTCAGCTCGAAGAGAGATCGGGAATCAAAGGAATGGCGTAATAGACGCCTCTGCTTTGGAGAAGGTGGTTTGCAACGAAAACGAAGAGAAGTGAGTCTCTACCGCACCGGCGTTCCTTCTGTGCTCTCTCTCTCCGTAGAAGATTGGCTCCCGAGAAACCCGGAGCGAATTTGCCGACCGTTGCCGATCTTCCGAAACGGAAATCGATGAATTAAGCATCCATCCCATCCCGCGGACTCGAATACTAGATCAGACGAGGGCGAGGTAGATTTACGGCTGCCTCTTCATCGTATCTTTACGAAATCAGTTTGGATACGAACAGACACGTCACTCGACGATTGAGTCGGTAGATTGAATCGTGTCTAAATTATGCGAATCAATATTAAATCGAAAGAAAACTTGACTTGAAGGCTTCGCATTATCCCCGATGCAATGCGAAAAAAAAAGTCTTATTTTAACCATTAAATCATCTTGCGCGGTAATTTCGTTGAAAGTTTCTTATTTGCTCGTCGCGGGCACAGTCTTTTCGTCGAAAGCTCGAAAGTAACGAACGAAAAGAAAGACAACTTAAAGTCTCGGCGCGGTAATTGAAAATGTCTTCACTTCGTCCGCTATTTTCGCTTTAATCGCGCGGAGATATAACAATATCATAAACGTGGATATCGCGAGGGCTTAATTCGCGAAATGACCACAGTGGGATTTTCTCCGACCCTCTAACTTCCCGTTTGGATACACAGCTGGTGTCCTGAGTATTTACAGACACGAAGGAGAAATATAAACCTGGAAAATTAACGCTATAATGCTCGTTAAAAGGACCGAGCCTAGAATCGTATTTTGTTGTTTCGCCAACGGCAAAATGAATTTATTACGTAACAAACGTTTGCGAAAAAAAACATCGAGAAAATCCAAAGATTATAAATTTTATTTTTCTACTCAATGCAACTTTATATAAAATTTTATTTAAAACAAAAAAAAAAAAAAAAAGAAAGTTATTTCAAAGTGCGCCACAAATCAACTTCCGTACGAACGAAGTTTGGAGAAAATCGTTATCCCAAAATCAGATAAGAGAGAACGAGGTAATATCCGAAAAATCGATTACGGCGCGTCAACGTGCCTGGCTTATCACGTCGTCGCGCTTTCGCGCGATGGTAGCGTTCGTGCGTTTTTGTTGACTTAATTCAATTGAAAGTTTGTGCGGAGGCACGACGAACTTTATGCGGCTCGGCGCAAAACTTGTCCCGCTCGTTTCTTTTTCTCCGTCGGACACATAGCCAAGTTTTTAATTTTTACAACGAGAACCACCTCCCGCGTCGTTTACGAAGCCCGGTTTTGCGTCGAAGAGAAGAAGGAAGAGGAGGAGGAGGATGAGAAACAGCACCGTCGTGACTTTCTGTGTCACACAAACTCAACACGCGCGCTCTCTCGCTTCCCGCGCCGACTCTGCAATATTAACAAATTTGCCGCGGAAACTTGTCCCAAGCGTGCGATTTCTGAAGGATCAGCGGGCGCGACGAGAAAACGCGCGCGACCGTTTGGTTAAAGTTCAAGCGCCAGCAGGCGAGCTAAAACTTTTAACGCGCTTCGAACTCCGGTCCGGTCGAGAAAACGCAACGCGACGACTGAAAGAAATTTCACTTGCGTGACATTTAATTGCGCGATTATTAAAATTATTTATCACAGAAATATTCTCATCTTCATATATATATGTAACTATACATTTTCTTCACGCTATCTTTTTATATCTTTTACACTGACAAGAGCACGCGATTTGTAAAATGTTCGGCTTCTAAGTTCTTTCTAACTGTGCCAATGTTCAATTTTTCTAGCTTTTCGCTGGAATGTGTTCCAGCGGTAGTCGTACTCCTTGCGGTGCAAGATAGAAAACGCGAACAGAATGCGGAACGTAGCGGAATTGCGGCTGTTCGGCGTACATACACGCGTTTCCGCCAACGATTGGAAGATCCTGTTCTCTCCGCGCGTCGGTAAAATTGATCGTGGCCGCGAGATTGCCCAGTAAGATGAGATTGTAACGTTCTGGCTACTGTGCAATTCGCCGGGTTACGAATGCACCGGCGGCGGTGTGACTGCGACTGCAATTCCCTGCGCGTTTCACGGTCCGACCGGCACGTATATATCGCGCGCCTCCATCCTATCAGTGGTTTAAGCCGGATCCTTTGACCGAGGACCCGTTAATAGTTCTGATGTGTATCGTTGTTCGTTTTCCGCCAACCGTGGACAGACGGAAGATGACAATATGACGGCGCAATTTCACGCTCGCGCGGAATCGCGTGAAGTTTTTTTTTCAGTTTCCTTTCTTACGTATTGTATGAAAGTCTCATTCAAATGTAGAAAAAGAAGAAGAGAATAAATTTTGTAGTCGTAAATAAAATATAGCTATTGCATGTAAAAAAGAAAATTATTGCAAAAAATATGAAACAAAACAAGCGATCGTAAAATTAAAACTTGTAAGCAATATGCGTTTTAAAATTTATAAACGACAGAGGATTTTTCTAGATTTTTAAATTACCCCCGTTGTTACAAACGCATTTCAGCATTCCTAGTGCCAATTACACAAGTGCTGTCGCTGAACCATAACGATAACAATAATCGTACGTTTCTACAACGGGCCGAACACGTTTCGGCCGTGATCACCTTTCCGTTCTCGTCAAGAATCAATAGAGCAAGCGTGTGGCCCTTCTTGCACGCGCCCGCCTCGAACAATAATGGGAATTGCGTCTGCGTTGATCGACAAATGGTTTAATTATTATATACATATTGCTATGTGTCGGAATGTTATTCTGAACGACACGTGCCGATACAACGTCGCGCGCGACGAAGATGTAGTATCGCTTTTATAAATTCCGATCGAGGTTGCAGAACGCGTTTCTATACAATTACGATATTTGTGAAATCACGAAATTAATACCGCGTTATTTTCAACTAAAAAGAAATTCATTTTCATTGAGTTAAATCGCAAAAGAACAATATTTAAACAACCACATTGCGTGTGTAACGCAAATGAATTTAATTCCGATTTAATAAACGATTGTTTTGTTTTTTGTCGAAGTAATAATTAAAATTAAACTGTGGCAAAGATGAGCACCGAGTGTGTATTCGATCAACAAATGACGATGAGTGAGTACCGAGTTTAAATTCGAATTACACTTTTTTCTGTATTTTCGTAATATTGGTTTTTCTCTTGTTTATATATCCTAGAAAAACGATATTTTTGATTGATTCTTTTTCTCGTTCAATCATTTTTTTTGTTGTTGTTAGTTTTCAAGCATTGTTGTTTTCCCGCTCAATTAGTTTTATTTTTCCGTATAGATGTGAAACAATTTTACAAACTACAAAATTTCATTTCATCAAAAAGTATAACTCTGTACTTTTATTGTTGTAAACAGCACTTGTTGGCAACGTGCTCGGTTTCGGAGAGATACAAGGCATTGTTTCAACGCACAAAAGCAACGACAGAGTTGCGAGACGGACTTTGCGCTTGAAGAACGTCATTGTAAATATGCGAACGACGAAATTTGAGCGACGTTTGTCGCGGTCGCGCTTTCCGCCGGGATAAACGACGCGGAAAAAACGACGTTTTATTAACCGACATACGTCCCAAGCTCGATCGTTAACGTCGTCTATGTGAATTCCGACTCGATTTCGATCTCTATCTTTATCCCTCACTTCTCTTCGGTTTCGATCGTAAGTACTCGCGCGCAGAGCGCCAATTAGCTGCGTAAATCTTCATGCTCCCCGGTATTTCCGGAAATCATGTGCTTTAAATCCCCGGCAATTAAACGGGAAACCAATTAAAAACGATTTTCCATTGCAGTTGCGCGTACGCGCGATTCGACTGCAGTGTGTGCACGAGCAACTTCGCCCGTAAAATTTTACATTACTGCACGAATTTCGAATCGGATGACAGAAATAGTAGATATTTACTGCGAATTTTCAGTTCGCTAACAAACGCAAAGCGTTCAACGCCAACTAAAGTTTAATACGTGTCTTTGTGAAAAAATCAACTCTTTCACAAAAACGATCCTGTTTTGAGAGAAAAAAAAAAAAGTCAGAGGATCGAACTATAGTTTTTTTTTTTTTTTTATTCTGTGTATATATTTAAAGTGAATGCGACTACAGATATAAATGAAAATCGTGAAAGGGAGAACAGAGCGTAGAAAATTAGAAATTTATTTACAGCGTTCTTTTCGAAAACCGATCCATTCGTCACTGATCCGATTCATTAACTACGCGCGATATTGCGCAAGTATTCATGGTATTACACGTTTCACTTGGGGGCAGCGAGTAATCTACTAATTACGAACGGTATTAATTAGCAGAATGCGCTGTTATCGGGGAACATACTCCGTGTTTAAGCAGATTAACGCTGATCGCCGATATTAAACACGGTGAATCAATTTAGAAACGGATTACGTTCTAACAATCGACGATCGAGAACAACCACGACACGCGTATTGAGTTATTTATAGGGGAAAAGAGCTAACGCAAACTCGCGCTAACCCGGCGAGATCGATTTCGTAATTCGCGAATAAATCTCGGGGAAGAGAATGCGAATAAAACCTATCGGATTTTGCGCGTGCGCGCGCGCGCGCGGGTATAAGACGTTACCTTATATCCGTAATATAATAGCTTTATATGAATCGCGATAATCCTATCAGAGCGGATTTCGAGTTTTATCCCCGCATTATTCTCGCAAGTTTACAGCGGGGAGATTTGCGCAACGCATTAAATAACAAAATGTCTGACACTATCTCGAAGCTTTACTCAACATCGATAACAACACAGTCGGCAAGTACACAAAAATTTAACGCGATATAATTCTTTCTTCTGTAAACGAACCGAACGATTTTTTCTTCGTTTACAGAAGATAAAATCTTATTGATTCTATTAACGAGCAAATTAATTTATGTCTCACCGGTCGGAATTCAGAAAACATGTTACAAAACTGAACCTTTGAGACACGTATTTCCTATGAATTCAACGACAGTGACAATTGTTACATCGAGGTCGTTAAATTCACTGAACACTGAGCAATTTCGCCGGCAAGCTTTGTTTTAAATGACTCGCGAGCGGATCGGTTCGACGACGAAGTCTCAAGTAGTTTCGTGTATCCTCAATCTAGTTCGAAATGATCAAGGTGTTCCTTGTGTCGTAGAAGATCGACTTTCGCGTTCCTCGGGATCATTTTTCATCGATCGGATGTTTCTTGCGCCTTCGCGAGACGCCCGGGAGCGATTGCCGGCACCCGCGGCAACGATTGAAAGTGGCGACGTCACTTGAGAAAGCTTTCGAACTTCTGCTCGGCTTTCACCTCTGCTCTCACCGTTGTAGTAAGAGAAGAAGCGAGACAGGGGAGAGAGGGAGGCGAGGGGAAGAGGATACGTGAAAGCGATTAACGATTTAATGACACTCGACCTCGCGATGCGTACTCGACTTGCTCGACAAGGAACTTGCGAGAGACGTGTTAAGCAGCGTGAGCGATGTTTTACGATTAGAACGGTTCTCTTCCGCGCGAGCCAACGAAAACGAAAGGAAACTGAAGTCTAGGACTTTCCCTGAGACAAAGAGTCGACGTACTTCCACGTCGCATACAAATCTCTCTTTCTCTTTTTCTCTAAAAAAAAAAAAACCTACGCAAAAGTTCTTGAATAATACATGTTTATAGCTTGTTCTTTACGTTCTCTACGTTCTATGTACATGGATTAAAAATTTTGTTTATAATTTCTAGTAAAATAAATAAATAAATAAATAACGCACTACAACCCGTCATCTACGGTTTATTTATTTGATTATTTAATCATAAAAAATCAGATGTTTTTTTAAATCGTATTTCTATTGTTAAAAGGTAAAAAATAACCAGATAGGCAAAACATCCGAATCCATTCGCTGACGCGCTTGGAGGATTTTATAACGCGTCAGCGCCGCAACGAGTTTTTGTTCTGCGATTGGTCGAAACGTAGAAGCGGATCAATCGCGGTCGACATTTAAAAGACTCTTTCTTTTTTCCGGGCCGCGGCGCGTGGAGAATATAAATCTCGAATTTCCCGGAGCGTCGTTCCGGGGAGCTTAAAGCTTTCAATGCTCTCGATAATTCCGCAGCGAAATCGAGTCTCCACGTCGAAACGTTGTGGATTAGCCCACTCGGCGGATATATATCCCGTTCTGTTCCGACGACCGGGCGATAGCACGAAATCTGTAGAAATTTTTGTCCTCCCTCCGCCGGAGCGTCAGGAAGGTCAATATTGTCGGAAGAAAATTGGCCACGTGGCACACGGTAGCTCTTTCTCGGTACAAGCACGTATTCTAGAAGAGATTGGCGATATAGACGAACGCTTCGTGAAATTGTGCGGCAAAAATTTAGATGACCGTGACGTGAAACGTCAGTGAATTTTTTCAAATTCATTCACACGATGCAGCACACACACACACACACACACACACCGAGATCGACTTTTAACAAATAGAGAGAATAAAATCTTCTTTTCCGTGCCGTTAATTTCAATTATTTCAAAATTTTATCAAATATAAAAGCTTTTGTGTACTTGTACTAAAAATTCTCTCTTTTCTGTCTCGTTGAACGCGATTTGAGACAATAGTCGGCTCTAAAACTTCACAAATAAATTTCGCTCGCGTGCGCTTTTGACATAAATCGTACGCGGTAATAAAACAAACGAATCGGCTCTGAAAGCGACTAGTTTAAATTCATCCATGAAAGGGGATAACTTCATTTACAGCGCGGGCGCGACAATTCGCGCGTGTACGAAAGGCATTAAGATAATGTGACGTTAAGTAAGAGAACGAGGGATGTGAAGCGAGCAGATTTGTCGGTGCACGTTTAATTATCCGACAAACATGGTTCGAGGGTGAATGCGAAAGATGGAAGAGTGCACATTACACACGAATACGAACACTGATTACATTTTCCACGCGCGGAAAAACATAAGACTATTTGTTGTCGTACATTAATACAAAATTATGGTAAATTAATTACGTCCGATCTAGTTAAAAATTTTATGAAAAAAAATGTGCAAACCACGATGGGAATTTCTTTAATAAACGGATTTTTGTTTTGTGGCAAATTAAAATGTTTTCATCGCGAAACATCTATTGACTTGTAATAAAATCGTTACTTTTTCAAACAAGAAGACATGAAGAAGCCGGCAGCGATAGTTTTTTCGATTTGCATGCGTCGAGTTGCAATTCGAGTTTATTTCAACGCAAAATTGTAAAGGATCAAAGAGCTTTTTCTCGCTCGATTCAGACAAGTCGCGTTACGTTGGTAAGTGAATCGTTCCTGTCCCCACCTGCACGGCGCAAATGTTGGATAGAGAAATCTCATTGTGGTACCTACGCGCGCGTAAGGAATTCTTGTGGCGTTCCGTACGAGCATGACTGATGCAACTTAGCTGATGCTAATTAATTTCCGCTGCACCGCTGCTCGCTGCGACATCGCGGTTTCATTGCGCCCGTGGAAATCAAACGAAAGTACCGATACCGCGTGTTCTTTCGAGCGTTCGCAACGTACACGTAAATCGTAAATCGCCGTGGGGATTTCAAGAAGTTGCGAACGAGCTTTGACTACCTTGTGCGATGAGATTTCTTCGAATGTTACACGCGCCATTTCGTTCTACGCTTTCGCGCGCGAGTTTGTTACGCGAAGTAGTTCCGTTGTTAAAGACGGCGCATATCCTCTACGCTAGCTTTCCCAAACGCGGAAAATTGCTTTTTCGTGTCTTCGTGAAGTCTGCGGCGGCACTGAATATGATGCGCGCGAGTAGCGCGACCGCGAAAAGCTGAAGTATCGCAAACGCTAACGTAAAACTGCGCGATATATTTCGTTTGTTTGTTTGTTTTTTTTGTAGGTATGTCTCAATAAAAAATTTATTTGATTACAAACTCACATAAAATAATATAAAGCTTTCTGTTAACGAGACAAAATGACGAACAGTGTAGATCGTATTATTGGATAGTACAGAATGATTGATGCGCGCATTCAATCGTAATTTCTCTCGCCAACGTTTCGCTCTTGGCACAATAAATATGAGTCGCGCCGTTATTTTTTTAAGTGACTATGAGTCGCGCCGAGTCCGCTGGAAATTTGCATTTCATATCGCGCGTAAATATTTGCCTCGCTTCAGAGCGCGCGCGTCCGGAGATATTATTTGCGCGAGTAATATTTTAGAGCCTGCCTTCCATACCACCGCGATAATTACCTCTCTTTGCCGGACTCCTTACGAATGTTGATTATCCTTTATCGCACAACAAAAGAAAGAGATGCCGGATGTAATTGCTGCGCGGGGAATTATATATATATATGTAGTTAATCTCAATTAAACGCGACACGGGGGAGTCCACAGAAAAGCAAAAAAAGTTCTCAAAAAGAAAAGTAAAACACGTAATAAACACGTAATAAAAAATAATAGTACGCCAAATGTTTTCCGAATAGCGGATGGGATGACACTTTTACGCGAAGTACCTCCACTCGCTAATCAAATGCATCAGACTCGCATCCAATCAATCTTTCTCCGACGGACTCTAATTAATGAGATACGATGCGTACGAGCAGAGTAATTGACATCGCGCGAAGAGTTCGATCGGCTTGTGGTATTCTATGGCTTTTCATGTCGATCCTTTCACAGACGGCGTGAAGAGTTTTGAATTTGTGCCAACTCTATCTTTCGAATATAACGAATCCTTCAGCTGCTATGGATGCGGACGGTTTTCATCTCCGTAGCGCTATTGAAAATTATTAATGTTATGTGGCATTCAGACATTTATTGCAGGTTTTATTACAGATTTTATTTGAAGAAAAAAGAAACAGAGGTTTTATACATTTTTCCATAGTTTTTTTGTTGATTAATTTAAAATACAAATAATGCCAAGGTCTTTTCCAAAAGTTAATTAGAATTTTTATAGTACGCAGAGAGAAAAGCTGACCCCTCCGACGAGGTGCTTAAGTTTAAAATAAACCCGACTGCAAAGTGGTTAATTAACTTCCCCTCTTTTACGTCTGAAGGACTGTACAAAGATGAAATGGAAATTCGGTATAAAATCAGAATTCATGAATATACAAATATTTGTATAATAAAACACGGGTAATCGAACAAAATACAATAAAATACTATTATGGTTTTTACGTACATATAAAAGACTCTTTTCAAACATCCGTTTCTATTTCTGACTTATGTATTTCGAGAGTTTGTCAGAAGCTCTTTACAGAAACTTCGGTTTACGAACTGAAGAACTTCATGGGACTTTCGACTCGGCTGTATTTTCGTAAAGAAAATTGATGAAAAAGTTGGCGGAAGAAAATCGTCGCCGGAGCGTTGCTACTTGTCGTACGATTTCATTGTCGAGGAATCCTGGATCGGAGAAAGTTGACCTCGCGACGACGAAACTTTCTCTGTATATATATATATATATATTTTGCAGGCGCATCAGCAACAGCACAGCTTATAATCCGCTTGCCTCCAAGTTTACACTTTGTTTGCTCTCTTCCGCATTTCCTTTGTTTGGATCTCGACGATTTAGTCGCGAAAAATAAACATAAATCGTTCCGCGATACACATACGTGGGATGATGATAAGTGCAAAATGTAACACGTCGTCGACGCAAAATATGGAAATTTTATTGAACTTCACGTTACACGCAATCTGCATATATCTTCCGTGCGCTTTCATTATGTACATGCGAACGTCCGAAATTTTCATAAAGAGACAATTTTCAGACCTTTGATGTGCCATGGCGGTGTGCACGGTCGGACATATTCACAAAAGAGAAAATTGCACTGCAATTTAATGCTCTGCGTCAGATTACGAGGTAGAAAAGTATGGATTATCGCGAAAATTTCTGTGACACATTTTAGAAGTCACAGGGCGCGAAAAATATCCCGCAATTCTGATATTATTATTAGTTCACAAAACTGCAATAGTAATCGGAGAGAAAATTTGTTCTAGTTATTCTAAAGAGAAAATTTATCTAGTTTTAGGTTTTGTCAGAAAATATTAAGACGCACGGAAAAGTGAATCTTCATGCAAAACATTACACACGAAAGAGATAAAAAACGTATTTTCAATCAATTATATACACACTCTCTTACTTATTAACTTCAAATTACGTATGTAATAATTGGAAAGAAACTACAGTATTACGATAATGTTATAAAATTCATGTAATTTGCGCATTATTTGCGTTAAATAATCGCGTTTGTTATTTGCATGCTCAATTTAACCGGCTAGCTCTCTAGTCAGTTTTTCGATAATCTCATAAATTAGCAATTAATTATCCATAGCGTGATTGCGAATTTCCAACGAATAACGTTTAGCCGTAAAATCGTGTGTATTATATCGACACTTACGTACGTAAAAGAGTCGAACATGTTTTCCTGTTTTATAACAATAAAATTCTCGCGATTTTAAATCGTGATTGAACACATGTTTATATATATACATTCTCTTCATCTTTATTTAAATTAATTTTTATATATTTTTATTATACGAATATCAATGATTTATCGTAAATACGTTGGAATTATTATTTCAATATTTTCATGCTGCGACATTTAGTCTTGTAACGTAGCAAACTGAGAAATAAAGTTTTGCAAGCGCTTTTGCCAATTAGACAATTATGTTTCTGACAAATCTGTTTCAGTAATTGTTTGTAATTTAATTATGGTAACTGGTTTAAGATATTTAGCTTCATAAAGAAACTTTGCTATTTCTCATCTCGTAAATATATAGTTTAAACATAACTTTGTTGATATTGTACAAATTCTTTATTGTTTCTCAAGAAGAACTATCAGTTCTGTTCGCGAAAAAATATAACTTATAGTCTCTCTGTTATACACACGCGTTATCGAACCGCACAGCAAGAGAAACAACGTCCCTTTTCCACCACCAATCGTAAGACCGCAATATGATCGACCTGGCATTCGGATTCGCCGTGTCGTCGGTGATATTTCGTTTCGCGGTGCGTTTCGGAAGCCACCGTGTTCGCGTTGTGCATCAGCAGCGCGCGTTGGAGATCGGCAGACTGCCTTCACCACAAACTTCATTACGCGACTCGGGTCAAATCCAACAAAATTGAGTGCCAATCTACGCGGTCCAGAAGGATTTTAATCGCATAGATTTGCCGACGTGCATCACGTCTACGCCTTGATGGGATATTCGATTGCGGGAGAGGAGAGGAGAGTTCTCGGCGTCTAATTGGAGGAGTATTCGCGAGAGAGATATAGTGTCGCGCGATATGTCGGTTTCATATTTCATCGTCGACATTTTGACTCGCGTTCGGGGTCGTGAATTTTAGAGCGCGCCGTATTATCATTGTACGCAAAATGATGACGATATTTTGCAAATTGCCGCTGCTTATAATACGCTCGATGTGAATAATTCCTTTTGTAGGGCGATCAACGTTTTGACGAATTATATTCAATTAGGAAATGGAGATGCGCGTTACATATATGCAAAGTTTGCGTATTATTAAATTGACGAGAACGATTCGACTTATTCAGTAGCTTTCGATTATTTTCACAAAATCGGCTTTTAATATTTACTTAAATAAATAAGCACAAGTTCGGAGAATCTACGTATTTTAATCTACAATTATGTATAAGTTGATTATCGACAAAATTAATGATTTAAGGGATGTAATGAACTCGCGAAATGTGACGGATGAATATAAGATCGAGCGTTTCGGGAAAAAAAAAAAACGTCAGGCGTGCAATTCGGTTAGGTTTTTATTTCGCGCAGAAACTTCAAACGTTCTCGATACACAAGCAAGTCCTCACGTCTGTTTATAGAGAGCTACGCCGTTATAGAGACTCGCCGTCGACATTATCGATAACGGACGAGAAGCTTGCGTCGCGCGCCACAGACCCCATTACCGTCGGTTCGGCTTCCTAAAATTAACTGGCGAAATTAGCGCTCGAAATAGATTAGCGCGGAGAACCGCGCGCGAGCGTTTCGAAGCGCTTCCAAGCTCTCAAGATTCGCCCGACGCGATGAACATTGAATGTAATTTCCGTCACGTAATTAAACCGCGAACATGGACGCCTGAATATTGCTACATAAGTAGAGGTAGTTTCGATCATTTCGGTCCGCATGACCGACGACGTAACCGACAACGCGAATCGGCCAAATATGAGGACTGAGTCTGCCAATCGATATCCGGTTTGCTCCGATTTCTTAAATTCGACTAATCCATCGTGATGAAACGGTATTGACAACACGTTTCGCGCGCTAAGCAACGTTGTAGCGCTTGATCATATTACAAATTCAATTTCCATGAATATCTAGGCGTCTCCGCGGAATTGAAATGAGGAGAATGCGAAGAGACGAGCTATCGTGCAAGTTTCTCTTCCACGGTGATCATCTCGACTTGCCTCGACGTTAAGTAATTCACACACGGCAGGCAGAATATTTAAGACGCATTAGATAGTTGCGAGAGTAGTATCATACACGATATTCCAATTTGGGAATAGCGTTTTAGTATCACACTAATAATTGAATTATGTTCGTATTCATTTCGACACGCGCGCGCGCGCAAAAGGAATTAGTGTCGTACTTGATAACAATTGAATTAATTTCGGTCTTATATTCATTTCGAACGAGCTGGTCCACCTGCCCTTGAATCCACATTGCAAATCGCTAAGTGCTTCGTCTTGCTGCGGAATATTCCGAGAGTGCTCGTGGAATACAAATAATTTCCGGGATTGACGCGGCAAGCGAGATCGGATCTCGCTCGAATTAAACCAAAGTTATCCGGAAAATCAAACCGCACGGCTCAGAAAGGTCATTGATCACGATATTGTTAGCACTTTCCGTCGTTTACGTTACAGCATCGATACTGTCTGCTTTGAGCAGGTAGTAGTTGCTTCTCGTTTTTTTAACGAAGAGATAACAAACATTGATCAAAGAGATACTTATTTGCGTTTGAACAACGCGCACGAAATTAGATGGCAAAGAACGTAAAAATAACGTTCGAATACGCTTTTCAGAGGTCGATTAATTCCACTAAAATGTTACGGTTGGAAAAAAGTAGATACTAACTTTGTCCGCAGTATATTTTAAAGGGAATATATTCAATTAATTTATATTTAATATTTATATATATCCCGTCTATATTGAGAGATAACTCGAATAACTTTCGTAAAGCAGTATATATAAATTATTCGAGCGCTAAAACGGCAAAATACTTTTTTCTTTTTGTTTTTTCCGATATCGTATATAGAAATAAACGAAGTTTCGACAAACCGAAGTTGGTCCGTTGGTTTCGAAACTCTCGTCGACGCGAAATTGCCACCTTCGAACCGGCGCGACAGTGTCGCGACCGCACGACGTGCGAGTTTCAGCGGCGCAACGCGCGCGTCGGAACTCGTCGTGTAACTATCTCACGGGAATACCACGGTCGGCTGTGTTTCCCTTAACCCGGAACCGGCCCGCGAGCCTGGGAAACAGTTTAGCTATCTCCGGCATTCGAACTGGCTGCTGAAGCTCTCGCGTTACGCGCGCTCTTGCTTTCGAGGGGAGCTTCGCCCTGTCGAAACTGCGCGTGTTTCCGACCGAATGCCGGCTCTTCTCTCTTCGATAGAAACGAGCCGCTATTAAGCTCGCGGCCCGTTTGCCCGTTTAAAACGGAGTTCTCTGCCGCGAGGATCCGAATATATCGCGTTCTCTGTTTCGCCTCGAAGGCGTGATCAATTTTCTGTCAGAAATCAATTGTCAGGAGCATCAGAAATCCCATTACACGACGGTGAGGCGAATTTAATCGCAACAAGGATAATCTATAAATGTCGATACGAAATTTCTGTCTTGTATATACGTAGGAGCGAAAAAGCTTCTTATCATTTTGCGGAAGAAAATAGATCGCGAAATACGTGTCGGATTAAATGAGATATTTATTACAAAGACAAAACTAAGAGCGATTATAAAATATCGATATTATATATATTATATGTGTACGCGTAAAAAGATACCACATTTGAGAGAATATTGACAGGCGAAGAGGGGTATATCGCGTTTTGCAATTCTCTCGAGAGCCTTAACGAGCGATTTTCGAAGGAAATCGCATCGCAGTCTGTATCGCCACTGCGCGGCAACACCAACGTGACACGAATACGATTCGCACCGAGCTGTGCGAATTCGTGCCGCGTTACGGGTTGTTTAAACTACGTTTCGGTAGTCTCAAGTAAGTAGGAACGATGGTCTGTGAGCAATTACTATTCGCCAATGGCCGTCGCCGAGCGTCTACGAGAACGAACTGCCGAAACAGCCACGCGAGAAATTGCACACGGAAATAAGGACGATAAAAAAAATTCTGTTTTATTGTATTAGCCAGCACATGCCGGTAAATGAAACTAAACTCTCTTTAGAAGACTTCGTGCTAATCGGAAGGATTATTTTACCACGCAACAGACGCAAGAAACTTTGGAGAGAAACTTTAGAAAATCGCTTTTTGTAGAAACTGTAGCTAAGATTTCGTACAACAAAACACCGTGTTCTATCGCGAAGCGTCGGTAGTGACAAGTGTGTTCTTCCGGTTTTTTCCACATAAGACTATCAATCGTTTTTGATAGAATGAGAGAACTACAATTCGAATTTGAAAAATAACACTGGTAACGAACGAACAAACAGCGTCGTAAAACAATAGAAAGTCTCCGAGAGAAGACGTTTGCGAAGATAGCGCGTTCGAGTAGAAATCCGATATCGTCGACTAGCTTAGTCGTTTAGCTTGTAATCCACATTTATCAGTATTAATGATCTGATTGTATCCAACGCGAAGTTTTCATTTAATTTATTTAATAAATTAAAATCCATTCCACTAATTTATGCCTCTTGATGAAGGAAAGAAAAATCCGATTAACAAACATTCACGCGTTTAAATTGAAAACGATGGAAAAAAAATAGTCTTTCGACGCGCGTTCGAGAAGACTTTATTTCCTATTATTTCGAAGGTGCAGCTGACACGATCGCGGATTAAACGAATCGATTCCGTGTTTGTTCCTCGATCGTTCGTTCAATTCGGACTGGTGGTCGCGCGTCGCTGCATAATCCACACGGAGTTACGTAGATCCGGGGCTTATCGCTCCAGGATTTCCATTCTGTCTCATTATTAATTTCCATGCGTTAAGCAGTCGGAGCGGGGATTAGTTGGGAGCGTCGTTATACGAGCTGTTGGAACTTCCTACCGTGTTTCCGCCCGGGTCTATTGATTTCAGGAAATAATTGTTCTTTGTCGCAGATATACGTACTTGCGGCACGGCGCGCGAACGAACATTTCGTTTCGACAAACTTTCGATGAAATTTCGTGGACGTTTTCTTTTCGAAACCGCTGATCAGAATTACTTTTTTCTTTTAACGCTAATCCTCCGAAGTAACGATTGACTAATCATCTCTTCGAGACCTTATCTTCTCGCTACATACGTTCGTTGCGCAACGCAATTTGCAACTGAGACTCGATGAACTTTCCGACTTATGCCGATAACATCGATGTTTCATTTGAGCGATACGTTGTTTATCGGCATCGCTCACCGAAAAGTTCACCGAGTCTCAGTTACAAATCTTATAATTCGTACGCATGAGACAGACGTAATTCGAGTCTTTGAGACACGACGAGGTCAAGGATCAAAGAGCTCGCTGCGATTTCTGCGAGCGCGAGGATGCAAACTTCGTCTGAGTGGCGGTCCGTCGTGCTCGATGTAACGAATGTGTACGCAAAACGCTCGACTTTTCGCTCTTCGTCATCGTTGTCGAGGAACGAGCGTACAAGTTTGCCTCTCTTCAAAGCGTATGAGAAAAAAAAAAAAAAAGAGAGAGAACACACAGGCAAATATATTTTTACAGCTAGTATGTGCGTCGTCTTATCTTCAAGATGTACCAACCGCGAAATCAAGATAAAGCGCTCTCGCGGATTTCGCGGTAGGCAATTTTACGGACAATCTTTCGAGAAAGAAAACTTGCTCGCAATATTTTCGATAAAGCGGATATTATTTTTTATGTGGCATTTATATTTTTTTTATTTTTTCTTCTTAGATTTACGTTGGGTGAAAAAAAAAAGATTGCTAGCACGTTTGCAGTTTCTCAAGTTTATGAAGGTAGAACATTTTACCTATTTTAGACACACGTGTGCGAGAGCGCGAGATATACTTCATGACCATATAAGAATACGGTGAAAGCGGCTAAAACGCGCGAAGGGAAGAAAGACGCCGAAATTTTTACGCCGATCTCGGTGACATATGGTTTGACGGGCACGGCTGTTGCTTCATTTTATCGTCTCCACGTCTATTTTATGTCCATCGTTTATGTTTATATTGACAACATAAATTGTATTTCGCGATATTAAATTTCATTCAAAAGCTCTGATCGATCGAGGTTATACGTATTCGCTATATTCAAAACTCTCATGCTCAAAATTATTCCGCTGCGGAAGTTGGCGAATTTCGACGTTACATATCTCCGACGAGCGTATTTGCATAGCGATACGTAAAAATCTTTCATAAATAATTCATCGGCAGAGACTTTTGTCGCAGCGCGCGGTGGCTGCGCGTGGGAGGTGGTTTTTAGAGCCGGTGACCGTAACCGATTGAAAAGTCCTGGTTTAATATTCCGTGCGGAACGTTAAGCCCGCCGCAAAAAAAAAAAAAAAGAGAGAGAATATTACGCGTGTCCAGCTTGTGTCCGGACGACACAATCCGCGTGTCTCGCGAAACCACAGCGAAAATTCTTTCTCCCGCACGCGGAGGAAGGAAGCCGCATTGCAACGCTCGGATGCGCGGCTCCCAGCGCGATGACATAGGTGATAAACGACGAGATCAGGATGACGTGTAACGGCGCGCGAAAGAGAAAGAGAGAGAGAGAGAGGTGTGCGGCGGCCGAGAAACGCCGAGCGAAATTAAAGAGCGATAGACGCGGCTAAAACGCGCTAGATGAATTCAGAAGGAAGGGAAAGGGTTGCGAGCGCGCGAAAGAGAACTTGAAGAGAACAAACCGAAGAAAAGCGGGGAAAACTTTGTTAGACGAAGTGAACAAAATCGATTGGAATCTCGATGGACGTGAATCAAATGCGCTTTCACGTAGGTCTCTTCTCAGATATATTGTACATATAGGTCCGCGCGTTCTCACATCTCGAAGTTCTACTCTCGCACGGTCCACGTGTTTAAATATGATTGCCCGAATTGAGAAGATTTTAAGTATTAAATAAGATTATATAATTCGTGTTCCACACCATGGAATGACTATATTGTCTGAAAAAATTATGACGTGTGATTCTGAGGGAATATATTTTGCCACGGTGAAAAAATCAAGAAATCCTCGGGAAATTTTTTCTTAAACTGAATGGATATGGAATGAATATTATATGGAATGAATATTGTACAGACTTTAGTTACATGAAGCTCTCATAAGTGTATTCCAGAAATTTCAGTATGAAAGAAAATTTCCTCTACTTTTTTTTTTTCATAGCTCGAGGGATCGTACTTTAGGAAGAATATAGTTTGCTCAGCAATGAACTTCCACACAAAGTTTTTATCATACATTTCTAATGGGTCCCGTTGTGTGTGTTTGTAAGATAACATTTCTCGAAGAATTTTATTTCTTAATTCGCGAATCCAGAAGATCGCATTTCCTCCTCTGAACTCTCACTCGATAAATCTGCGGAGCTTCGTCAAAATCAGAGCAAACTTAGCTCGTGTGCGAGAGAGAGAGAGAGAGAGAGAGAGAGAGAGAGAGAGAGAGAGAGAGAGAGAGAGAGAACGCGGGAAAGAAACGCGCGCGCGGAAGGTAAGAGCAAAAACTCGAAAGACGACACGCGGAGATTCGAAAAACGAAACTAAAAAGATAGGAAAGGGAATATCATTCTGATCTGAGCGAGAAGGTAGCGAACAAGCCGCAGACTCCCGCGATGCTCCAGAAGCGGAAGAAGGAGACGAAGAAGACCACCTCGGAGCACAAACGCGAGAAGGGCGAAATAAACGTGTGACGAGAGAGAAAGCAAGAAGAGAGAATCAGGTCGGAGCGAGACGCGCGTATTCCGGGATCCGTTCATGAAGAGGACAACGATGTAGAGCAACCTGCTGAGGAAGAGACAGAGGCGTCCGGAGGAGGATGAAACCGACAAGGAAAGACGAGTGAGCGGGGAAACTGAGTGGTGCGGAAAGAGAGAAAGAGAGAGGGAGAGTTAAAGGGATGGAGAAAGAGAGAGAGAGAGAGAGACAGAGAGAGAGAAAGTTTCCCAAGGTAGAGAGACCTACATATTCTGCGGGGCCAATGAGACGGCGCAATGTGGCAGCGCGGACTTGCTGTCCTCTTCTGCTCCCGCTGCTCCGGTCTCCGTTCTGAGCACGGCGCCGTCGCTCTCTGGAGCGGCGGGACGGGCGGGGATCCGAAGGCGGCTCGTCGGTGCCGTCGGTATAGAACGCTAGCGACGACTCAGTTGCTCACGAGCATCCGCCGACAAACGAACCATGGCTCGCCACATGTCGCACCGAAGCGCGAGTGCCGTGCTCGCGGTGTGTCGTCACGCGCTCCTCTTTGTGGTCGCGGTAATTGCCGTCAGCGGTGCCGACCAGACCGCCGCGCAGAACGCCTTGAAAGTAGAGAAGCTGTACGTGCCGGAAGTATGCGATACCAAGTCAAAGAAGGGCGACCAGCTGACCATGCACTACACCGGCACGCTACAAGACGGCAGCAAGTTCGACTCAAGGTCAGTGATAAAGAATGAAGGAAACGACCGCAGATTGGATTGCGAATATGTAAATTGGTGATTGTGTGTATGTGTATGAGGGATGTGCGAGCTTAGGCGATTTTGCGGATTATGAGATTTACGCGTACAACGTGAACGCGCTATAGTGAAGAACGATTATAGCGGGATTAAAATGAGATCTGTAGGTATTCCATATGCGAGAAGACGGGACAATGATGATGTCACGAATTAGATACTAGAACCGAGTTAATGTCGTCTGACAGTTATGATGAGATTTTCCAGTATTCTGAAGTTTATCATGTTTCTAAACTGTTCTGATAATTTTCCCGCGTGAAAACTTTTTAAAAGTTTTAAAATACATTTATTCACTGGCAACCCCGCAAATGTGTAAACAGGCAAACAGGCTAAAACAAGAATGAGAAAAAAAAAAATTTGATGATGTCGTGTAATTAAAAAATTTAATTTCACATATACTGACAATGAGAAATGCAATAAACGTATTTTTTTTGGAATATTATCTTGATATTACTCTTCTTCTGTTTTTATTTATGACGTATGTAATCGATAAAAACGATATAAAGCTCTCATTAAACAAATTATCTGTTTTAACTCGTAACTTCGCCGCACGTAAAGAAGTTATTGAAGATGTTAACGATGTCACACATATAGATACAGCAAACGCAGGTCTAATAATTCCACTAAAATCACTCAACACTAGTATTGATACAATGTTCTAGTATTGTTTAATTTTGAAATTTTTGTTTACTCGGTTGAAGAAACGGATGAATTAGTTTATTGTTTAAAATACTCGCAAAAATAAATCGAACTATTATTGCGCAAATTCACGAGTTAGGAAACTATTAAAAAGGAAAAATAAATATATAACAATAAAAAAAATACAAAACTTCTCTTTGTCTACAAAATTGAATAAATTTATAAATTTATTGTATATATATTAAAAGAGATTGTTTACATTTAATATTTGTTTAAAATATCTCTCGAGGCTTTTCAATTAAAACAACACAAATATGTGTTCAGGATAAATTAGAACACCATATGCGTTTGAAATTAGAGTAAAAGTTCTCGTTCGTACAAGGTACAATCTGTTGCTGCTGGTATCTGTTGCCGCATATTCTCTGATAATGTCAGTGTGCGAAAAGAGTGGGATGAAGAAAGAGAAAGATGAAGTGTGACGACCTCTGCATCGTCCAACGTGGACGTGCGTTATTGGACGACAAAACCGATGACGAGTGCGCCGCTCACGGTGGGACACTCTCGCGCGCGTTCGAAAGTAACTTCTCAGCACATAATGGGAAGAGCCCAAGTTTCCTGTCTTTTGAAACGTGTATACTTTCATATGGAAATACATCCGACCGATATAACTACCGCGGCGGAATAAATTTTCACGCGGCACGTATAGCGAATCAAATTGCAGATAATTGGAAATATATTGCGTCTCGTATTCGCCATCCTTAAAATATAGAATTAACGGATTCATTAGAATCCGGAATTTCATTGAACGCGTTTGGCATGTTTTTCGGGAACATATACATTTCAGAGATATGGACACGTACACATTTTAATAACTAGAATATACTTTTTTCTTTATACGCACATAAAAGAGAGACGTGTTTGATGTTGTAACGCTAGTGGGCCGTTAATACCCATAAGCCATATTTCAAATTGAAGTATTCCTGCTGTTTTTTTTTTTTTTTTTTGTTTTTTTTCCCGTTATGTTCTACTCTCAAACAGCACGCCCGTCTTTCATGATAGATAAACTCATTCGCGTCGGCATCGTGTTCGCGCCACTAGACTTCAATGATCGGACGAAAACTGGTCTGTTCGACGCGACTTGGACCGTTTGAGGGAAAAAAAAATTCGAGTTTTCACTCGAATTAATTTTTGAAAGCCCGATACAGTGTGACCGACCGATAAACTCGAAAGGAAGCGGCTCGGAAAAAATGTCAGGTGAATTCAAACTCGAAACTTCCAGATTTCCTTCTACAATGAGGCCGCGAGATAGCTGAGCCAGTCTAGACACAAACGTGTAACTTGTTTTTCAAAAAAAAACTTCAGACGTGTAAGAAATGACAGAGCAATCCGACCTAAAGATAATTCGACGCGATAAACTCTCGGCGATAACTTGTCTCTTGAACTTTCTTTAGTCATGTAGATTGTACTTCAAATCGGATTTGACAAAAGACCCGCTTACGGTTCTTCTCTTGCACGATATGCGACCCGCGATTTCTTTTGCACGATTAACTGCCTCTACATCCCGAAGTGACAGTTCAGTTCGAACCACCGCTCGGCCGGCCGGATGCTTCCGAGATGTCGAGACACGATAAAAATCTATTGCTTCCGTAAAGCGTCGAACCGGATGAATGAGAGTTGAAATTTGTTACAGAGAAAAATCTATTTCTCTAAGTGTGTAAATATATTTCTTAATTGTGTTTTTATTTAATTTTTTTAGCAGATACATAAAAAAAAACCCTGAAATGTATCAAAACTAAAATAATTTAAAAATGTGAGAAATTATCTCGTGAATACAAAAATAACACATTGTAAATTTGTATTCATTGTTGTTTTCGCGCAATACACTTGTGCAGATAATGAACAGTCGGAGTGAACAGTGCTTTATTATCTCTCTTGCGTAATAAGTATTGCAGACGTAACATTTCTTGGAAGCAAATTAAACACACCGAAACAGCTGTATCTTCCTTCGATGCTTTTCTCGAACACATATTCTCCGGCTGATTTGCACTTTGCATAATTAGTTTTTTTTTTTTTTTTTTGTCTTGCGAGGTCATACTGAACTCGATAGTGTTATCGCGCGATAATAAACTTTTCAATGGCAATTAGGGATTAATTTTTGCGAACAAACAAGAGCGCGATCTAAAAATTGCAACGTGTATTATCTCTTTCGCAAATTATTCGGAAAAAAAAAAACAAATCTCAAAGATTTACATCACAATATCGCGATCGATTATTCGGCATCAGCATTTCAGTATTAAAGCCAAAAGATGAGAGAATTTTGCTTCATGGAGCGAAGTTGCGTTATTAACCGACTGCTTTCAAGCTACGCTTCGTTGTGTACCGTTTCGCTCTTCTTTCTTCTCTCCGGTTTAATGACGCATATTAATATCGCATCGTCTGAGACGATATTAACGACGTGCAACCGTGCGTAACACAGTATAACGAATTATGTACAATGGATTAATGCGTCGTTAAACGCCGTTATCGCGCGATGTATTTACGTATTCCCTCTCCCATCTCTGGCTTTCCTCCCCCAAAATATTATAACTACATATAATACGCTATTTCGGTGTCAAATGTATATCCTCTGTGCAGACGATTAATATTTTGCCGGGCGTGTCGTCGCGTTTCCATATTTTACCATCAGTATGACGTCGAAACATAATGGAAACACGCGCGTGTGCGTGTGTGTCTATGTGTCATTATAATCATATTCCAATTTATAATGGTTAATATGGCATAATACCGTTTAGTGTACGGAGCGATAAACGCAACGTAATATAACACAATATCGACGCTACGAGAGCTGACAGTTTTCATTACCGATCTCGCGCAAAGTTAATGAAACTATCGAGTTCGCAACTCAATCAATTCAACAGCGCGCGCACTTCGAGACGGGAAAACTTCTCGATCGAGAGTGTATCCATATCATCTTCCCGTGTAAATGAACTCCGATATCTTCGCGATTTGCAGGTATCGCCGGTAGCTTTCTATTATTATCGAGAAATTAATCTTTCACGATGTATTAATGGTCAATTAAGTGGAAGACAGACGGAATACTCCGTCGCGACTGATGGACTGATAATGAATGGCTCGAGTCTGACCTCTTTGTAGCGTCTGAATTGTTTTGTGGCCCGTTACGTATACCGTTAAATCGCGCGTACGCCTTGCACCTGGAAAACTGTGTCGCTCGTGAGTCGCACGAAAAAAAAAAATAGCGCAATGAGAAACTCTAATCTAGTACTAAATGTTAAAAGCATTGTTTTTATCAAGAATAGAAGTTTAATTACGATTAATTATTATTTAAAAACCAATTTTGTTACTTAATTATTTATTCAAATCACGTTATTTAAATTTACACGATAGTTACGTTATAACTGTGGAAGTTTCCGAATAAGATTTTCCTTCGTTTCGTCGCAACGAAGTCAAAACAAATGGATTTGTTGTCACGAACAAATTCGAGTCCCGCGCGAATTAGTATTGCGAATAAATTATTGTTAATTGAGTTTCAGATGTTTCGACTTTTATCTTCGAATTATTTTTAACTGATCAATTGTGACATGTGCGTGTCCACATAAAAATGTATGATAATTTAAATTTTACACATATAATTTTTACATTAAACACATCTTTCGGAATTCCTATCTTATTGTAAAAAAATTGATTATTTTTACACTATTATAAATTTTTGTAAATCAAAACCAAGAAATGAAATAAAGTAGGAAGTAGTGTCGGATCATCACGTTTACTCGCCTATTGAGAATTACCTCCTCGTTTACTGGCGCTCCATTGGAGTGTGTTTCTTGTCGAGGAGCATCGCAATCACCTGTTTATCGCTCCGGCATTCCGTCCGACCCCATTATCCTCTTCCGCTCGATGCCACCCTTCACCGCGAGAAAGCGAACCACCGACAACGAAAACCGTTGACTCCATTTGGCACGAGTGTAGTTTGCTCCCGAAGCGGATTCTGCGGAGTTTTCCATCGGATCCGCCTTCCGCGAACCGGGATCCTTTGCCCGAGCGAGTGAGTTTTTGCATCCCGGAACATCCCGACGAGACTTTAATGCACTTCGCGACGTTCCCGCGCGAATTCCGCCTACTTCGTCGCATATCGGATTCTCTTTTCTTTACGGGGGGGTGTGTGTCACACGTGTCATGCACCAGAAGAATCTCTCTACGCAAGTAACTTTTTATTCGCGTTAAGAGAAATGCAAATGTGTGTTATCACATTCAGCTAAGTTGATTTCAAGGTAGAAAATCACGATAAAAACTCGATTTCAAAAAGCTTTTTATACGAATTTAATGGAAAATTTCCATTGCTAAAAGCAAACGCATTTTTCATTGACGTTATAGCTTTCGTTTGCAAATCTCTTTTCGTGGTGTATTCTTAGTCAAAATGTTGCAATCGAGTTTCACCAACAGACGGAAATGAAAGTACGCGCAAGGATGTGGTTAAAAAAAAAAAAAAAAAACATTTGTATAGATATACATACGCGCGCGCGGGAATTCCGTCGGCCGTGCAGAACAGAAACGTTTAAATTCGTCGCGGTGAATAATGCAAACTGCGCGAAAAATATATCGACGTTTATTTGCGACCCGCACCTCTGAAAACGATGCGAAAAATATTGCTCCACCTTTAAGAGACACGAAAAAGAGGCGTATGCGGGCTTTTACAGTTTTACATTCTTTTGCACCGAATACAAGCGAGGTGGGGATATGACACGTTTTTATTACACGTTCAACTAGCATTAAACGAACTTACGTAAATTCAGATCTGCATTAAGTTATTTGACACGATACTCGCGTTTGCATCGGAAAGAAAAAAATGTATAATTTTATATATTTTATATACAGCAATAAATAATTTTATACAATTTTATATATTTTGTATATAAAAAACGAGAAGAGATTTAAGTTATTATATACTTTAGTTATGCAACAATTGATAACACGTTATCAATTAACATGCAAAGATGTTTTTCGGGTTTGAACCGCGTTAGTGTCATTTTTATACCGACGTTTCGTGAACATTTCAGCTCACTTC